>VXBT01008027.1:1803273-1899487 GCA_013400235.1 Oriolus oriolus | reverse complement strand
AGGAGAGGAAAGGAGAGGAAAGGAGAGGAAAGGAGAATAGACTGTTTCAGTTGGAAAGGACTTAAAATGGCCACTCAGTCCTACTCCGTGACCAATTCAGGGCTGACCATGGTGAAGCCTGTTACTAAAGCACTGTCCAAATGTCTCTTAAACATTGACAGGCTTGGGGCATGGACCCAATCTCTGGAAAGCCTGTCCCAGTGTTTGATCACCCTCTCAGTAAAAAAAAAGTTTCCTAATGTCCCACCTAATCTCCTCCAGTGCACCTTTGAACCATTCCCACACAGTCACAGGATCCCAGAGAGAAGAGCTCAGTACCTCACTCTCCACTTCCCCTCCTCAGGAAGCTGTAGAGAGTGATGGGGTCACCCCTCAGCCTCCTTTTCTCTGAACAAGACAAACTCAAAGCCCCCAGCAGCTCTTCACAGGACATTCCCTCCTCTGCTTTGTTGCTCTCCTCCAGACACATCCAGTGACCTTCACACCCTTCTTAAACTGAGGGGCCCAGAACTGCCCGCAGTGCTCCAGGTGAGGCCACACCAACACTGAATAAAGCAGGACAATCACCTTTTTTGTACAGCTGGTCGTGCTGTGTTTGAAACACCCCAGGATGGATTTTGACCTCTGGGCTGTCCAGTCTCACTGCTGACTCGTACTGACCCCTCTACCAAGCAGCACCTCACTGTCCTCACATCTCAGCTGGGAAAAGAGAGGAGTGCTCAAGCAATGGCACTTACCTGTGTTTGTGCTATTAGGGAAAAAGCTTTAAACTCAGCACATTATTTCTTGGTTTCAATTACTAAAACAGAGATAGACTTTTTTTCTCAATCTCCCTCTTATCTTACTCCTCTTGCTTTTTCTTTATCCATTACTTAGTTCAACTCAAACCTACTGCTAAGTGTATTCCCATCAGTGCTGGTCAACAAAGCATTTAGGCACGTGCTTAACTCAAAGCAGATAACTAAGGCACATTCAGCAAAACTCACCTGTACACCTCATTTTTTTTTCTCTGAAGAGGGACGCTCTGTCGTTTTAAAAGCTGCATTTCTTTTCAGCATAAAGTACCGCAGCCACAAAAATCAATGCACTCTGCTCCATCAGTGTGCATCTGTCACTCAGCTCCCAGCACAGGGAAAAGAAGAGGCACACACAGAAAACACTCACCCAGTCCCTTTCCTTTAAGAACAGCCAAGAGTAAAAAGATGCATAATTTAGCAGAAGGGTTTTATTTGTGTATCAGGTTATTTTAAACGTCAGCTGAGGTTATGTTCTTGTCTTGAGTTGCTGCTGGGTGTTGCTTCAAAGTCATTTTGAGTCACTGCTCTCCATCTTCATCTGCTGATGGGCCCCCAGGTAGTGATGGAAACATAACTTCCCTTGACATGGATAACCTCCAATAAAGGAGCGACTTCCCTTCTGACACGCTGATTAGAATAAACGAGCAGAGACGGAAGGGAAGAGGAAGGTGACTGTAGCTCTTGAAAAGCAAAGAAAATGGGCCACATCCTGCTCTCTGACTCTGTGCCATCGGATTCACTGCAAGTTATTTGCAAAACGGCAAGAAACTCATTAGATTGCTGCTAGGACTATTGATGGAAATGCAAATCTTTACCTACAGGACCTTATTCCACAGCAAATTAACAGCAGGCTGGGGAAAACCAAAAATCTGTAGTCTCAGGGCTGGGAATTGTAAGAATGAAGTATAATCTGTTTTTCAGATATCAGTCCAAAAAAAAGGTCTAACTTCATTCAGATTTTCCATTAGTTGCAACAACATTGACGTAAAAGAAATTCCTCCATGTTTCCATGAGCCTGAATAAGGTGAGGATCAGAGCCTGAGTGTTCCATAAATTGGCCTGGTACAATATGAAAGGGCTGTGCTTAGAGAGACACAGTCTGGCTGGCAATTTACAAGACCAAGGAAAGTCTCGTCCACAGCTGAGCTTTGTTTTGGCCTCACACAAGATTTTACCGAGCTGTTAATTCTTTCCATTATCTTACATGAGCTTTAGATTACACTCCTTATACTGAATTCAGCTTTGGTGGCCAATGTGATATCTCAGGAGATCATCTAGCTGAGAAACCAGGTAGAAGGTTTTCAGAAAAACCCTGCCCTGGTCTTCCAAGGGATCCTCCTGAGATGGCGACTGAGTCTTTGCATCGTTCCCAGTAACGCCACCTGCAACTGGTGGATTCAGCCAGGGGCTTCAGCTCTCTAAGAAAGAGCATGAACACCCCCTACCTCAACCCCTCAGTAGGGCCTGTGCTCGCTGTCACAAGCTCATTTTCCACAGAGAGCCAAACATTGTCATTTACACCAATAAAAAGCTGAATTCAGCACTCTTTCCATAAAACGGATCGTGAACCCTTAACACCACTTGCCTCTCCTTGGAATAATAAATTATGAGGACAAATGGCAGAATCATTATCAGTTTCAATATCCAGTCATAAATAGTCTTGTAAGAACACTCAAATGATGGTGTTTTATTGCATTAGATATCACTTGCCATTAATTACAGCATGAAACTTTTGTACTTTGATGAAAAGCATTTTAGCCAGCTCAGTTATAAATTTAAAACAGTCTTAAAACAAAAGTCACCCCAAGTTGTGGTGTGGGTTTTTTTTAATCTATAGATCTGAACACAAAATAGCATTTTTGGCTTGGAATGACACAAAAGCCAGGTTTTATAAAAGCTATTTTATTGCACACTCATTCAGCTTCAGCACTTACAGCAAACTAACAGTACCCATGACTATGTTTTACAATAACATTGTTGGCAGCCAGATTTCACTGCTAGAGATACTCCATAGCTCATTTGGTTTAGTGGGGGTTTTCTTCCTAATGATCAAGTGTTGTCATGAATCAACATGATCTAGTTTACATTTCTGCCCTGTTTCTTTTGTTTGGATCATTTCTCCCTCCTTCTGTTGCTGTAACTTACCACGCAGGACAGAATCACAGCTGGCTGTAGAGCGAGCCTGGCACCAACAGCAGCTGCTGGGTCAGTCGCCAGAAAATCTGGGATACACACAAAATCTCACAGAGAGAGAGAAATCTCACAACTTCAGCCTAAGAGCTAAATTTTCAGATGATTGCGGGATCTGTTTTCAAATTTCCAGTTCAGAGGGATTCAGGCTGAGGCAATTTACATTGCTGCTCCATGGCATTGATCACAATTTGCATTTGTTTGCAAAAGGGATTAAAAGGATTATCCCAACCCCACTCTGGGCATGGCAACCTTGCAGCCACCACAGCCAAATTCCCCAGAGACCAGGATTCCGAGCCTCTGCTCAGGTGAAGAGCAGTATATCTGTTATAGCAATCCCTCTGAATTCAAACAGCCATACATGAATGCACAGTCCCAAATCCAGGTGCACTGCAGCAGTTGTACTGGATCCCATAGATTTCTTACAAGATATGGAGAGGACATTTTGCTTTCCTTTTCCAACCCTCCAGGAGAAATTATGGATAGCCCAATATTTAAATTATTCTCATGAGACCTGGGAGACCAAGGTTTGGCCCTTGTCCTACCAAAGGCTCCTCTTTTGCCCAGGGACACAGGAAAAACACCCAGTTTCTCGGAGGTATGGTAGGAATTTGCTCAAGCTTAAGAGAGGTAAGCTTAGGAGTCAAAATCCTGTGACAGTCAGTGGAGATCAGGTCCCTGCATTCCACAGTGACTTCTTGCCCTTCCCATGCCTGGAAATGGTCCCCAAGGAGATTTGCTCTGTGACCTTCATGGAGACAAAGGTGAAGCTGACCAGTCTGCAGTTTTCTTAGGTCCTCCTTGCTTGAGGATGACCTCAACATCAGCCTCTTCCCAGTCACTGGGGACCTTCCATGATCACCCCTACCTTTCAGAGATCATAGTGAGCAGTCTTGCAGTGCCATCAGCCCTCTTCCTCAGCACCCTTGAACACATCCCACCTGGTCCCATGCACCCAGGTATGCCCATTTTGCTTCACCAGTCTCTAAACTGACCCTCCCCTAAACAGGTGGCACCTACCTCTTCCAAATCCTGCCACTAGGCACAGAAGTGAAGAGGTTTGACAGCAGACCTTGCCAGTAAAGACAAAGGCAAAGAGTACCTCAGCTTTCCCCATGCCCTTTGTCACTAGGTTGGCCAATACATTCAGCAGCAAATCAATACGTTCCCATTTTCCCTTTCCTGGTGATTTACTTATAGAAATCCTTATTCCTGCCCTTCACACACTCACCAGTTTCATCTCACTTTTGGCTTTTTGAATTTCATCCATGTTAGAACATATCTGGGATCTGAGGACAAGTGACATTGGCCAAGACTCATCAGCACCTGTAAAAACAGATGTCATTGTCGCAACTTGACTGCTTCTTGAAAGGGTGACCATTTGCTTTTTGACACAAAAGTGAGAAATTGAAGAAAAACAGCCTAACTGCTCATTTAAGGCAGCCTGTTCCTTCCCTTCTGTTTAGCCAGTTAAAACCTCATTTGACAATCTGAGAGTTTAGCTCCCAGTGCTCTTGCTTAAAATATAACAGATGGCCTCTAATAAGTAAATTGAAAAGTGCAAATAAGGTTAAAACAATTTTTCTTTATTGAATATCATTAACTTCAAGGCTGTCCACTTTAAAATGCTAATTAAACCTCACTTCCTTTTGCAGGGTTCTAGTGAAGAAAGATTGCCGTGGGGTAAACGCCTCTTGTTTGTAGAGGACCAGCCCAGCAAATTCATAGCAAACTGGGCTATTACATGTCCCAAGATTAAGTAGAGTTGGAAGCTTTCCATTATTTGTCCCTTCCATACTACTTCCTTCCCACAAACCAAACACAGTCAAGAAGGAAGAGGTCGAGCGTGAAACCCTGCTCTGTCCACCCAGCAAACAACAGCTTCTCTAAAGGCCACTACTGGTCCAAACCAGTGTTCACAGAGGAATTCTAACACCTTGTTAACACCCTACAGCATGTTGTGCTGCAGGTATGGGGCTCTGTATTCCTGGCACCACGCACAGAGTACAAGAGGTCCTTCAGCGCCTCATCCCCACCTTGCTCCTAATTTCCAGTGCAAATTTATTCCCAATCAGTATGTGTCACTTGCTCGTGTGCCAGCACTGTTCTTTGGCTTGAAGAGCTTTCTCCACCCCCAACCTGAAGGATTTTTCTGAATAACCCATTAAATAATTTTTACTGAACAACCCAACTGCTTCATGCTTCTGGTGAAGCAAGTTAAACTTTCAGCCTCCTCTCCTAGGACAGCCCTTCCCTTCCCCTGATCAAGGTTCCAGCCCCTCCCTCACCCCCTTCCAGTTTTAATTCTTCTTCCTTCAGCACAAGAGAGCAGATCTGGCGGGGTCTTACCACAGTTCTGCATGAAGCAATGCTCCCATCTCAACTGGAAAGGCACACAGGTAAACTCCAGGACGGCATTCACCTTCTTCACAGCCAGGTCATACTCACAGTTTTTAGTCATCATGTCAAAAAACTAGTGTGTTTTATACCTTTCACCTCCTTAACTCCTGCTGAAGGGTGAGCTCCCAGACTGAGGCAGGTCCAAGAGGCACCACAACTCAACCCCCAAAAAGAGCCTCGTGTACAACTGATGCAAAGCAGCCAACTTTTTGGACAACAGCCTCAGGACAGCAGCCCACCACTGGGAGCAGGGAGCTCTGGGTGCTCCCCCTGCCTGGCGGATTTGACCCCAAGTCCTGGTTTGCAAGCCACCTTTGGCAGGCCGCAGGAAGCTCAGGAAGGGAGAAGTCTCCATGTCTGCTGTAAACGTGAGCTGCTGTAGAGGAAAAAGTCAAGATGCATCAGGCCAGAAGGAAGGGAGCCTCTGAATGCCTGAGTCCCCTCACCAAGAATTACTGAGTCCAGATGCATTCCCCCTCCCCCTCTAAACATGGTTCTCAGTCATCTGAGCAAGTTAATTTACTTTGTCATTTTAAGATTCAGAGTATAAACTGCAAAATGCAGAACATTATACAAATTACCTGTCCAGCCTCACCTCAGTGATTTCTCATCCAGATAATCTGGCTGAACATCAGCATCCTCCACTTCAAACTACTCACACTATGGATAATCCAACCCTGCCTGTCCAGTAAACCTGAGTTACAACAAAGTATCTGGGCCAGGGGGAAGGGAAAAGAGCCTCTTGACATTTATTCTGGTCTTTATGGGAACACCTTGTCCCACAGAGGCTCATCTTTCTTGCTGTGGAAGCCCATGAGGAAGGAGAGTTGACAACAGGCAGGAGCAGAGGTAGCACCACTTGTTTAACCCGTCCATTTATAGATCATGACAAAACCACACACAACACAGACCAGAACAAAAAATTGGTATTCACTGGACAAACAACAAAATGAGTCTGTGCTGAAAGGTTTTTGGGAGAGTTTGCCAAACATGGAATCACAGAATGGTTTGGGTAAGAAGGAACCTTAAGATCATCTAGTTCCAATTCCCCTGCCATGGGCAGGGACACCTTCCACAACTGAAAAACAACAGCTGTATTTTCTGAGCCAAGAGTCACTCTGAGGAAAATAAAACACTTTCACAGCAAGGGAGGGCTTGAAATGCAGCTTATTTGCTTATTCACTCAGTTGAACTCTCCGACTAAATCACATATTGGATTAGCTGCATTCCATGTCTTCTCTTTCCTCTGCTTGAGTAGGTGTTCCTTCTAAGGCACAACTATTGTGGGGACCCAAATAATTTAACTGAGAAATAGAAATTGGGAAAACATATTGCTGCCTTTCAACAACACCTTTCTTGATCAAAAGGGTATTTCTGCTGTATGCAACTGTCCTCAAGCAGGGCAGGAACCCAGCACAGAAATTATTCCAGGAGTGACAGGGGAATGTCCCATCCTAACCTAACAAGCTGTGACAGCTGTGTGAAGAGATGCTCCCAGGTGGCATAAGCTGTGATATCAAAGTTGTGTGACTCCTTTGCTTCTTATTTGCTTTCTGCAAGATGTTGTATTTTAAGATAAAAGTCCTCAGCTAAGAAGCAGGTCCATTTCTGCTCCAAGTCCTTCTGTTACACAGCATGGCTTAGACTATTTTTTAAGGAGAACTCAATCTTCCAAAACACCAGTATTTATCAGACCTGGAAGAGAGCTGAGGTTTCAGGAGGGTAGTGCATACATGTCAATCAGAGAGTAAATAGTGTCCTCGAACTGAGCTGAGCAGACCTTTGTTTTCCTGTGCAGAGCTTGTCTCAGTCTTAAGGGAGCTGTCTTTCACTGAACCAGGGCTCTGAGCTTGCAGGCATAACACAAATGCCTGAGATAGTCCAGCTTGAAGGGATAAACACAAGCAAGGGCATGCAACTAAAGGACAAAAAGCAAGAATGTAAGTAACAAAGCTCTCAAACTGTGTCTGCTGGGTATCTCCATGCAGGTGTATGGAGAGGCAGTCTGAGGGGAGCTGGGGAGGTCACTCTCATGGATTTCACAGTAAAACCAGAGCAGTCCTGGAACAAGAAATCTTTCCAGCTGTGCAGTGGTAACTGGGGACAGATCTTGTCTCCAAAGTTGAGACCAGCTTTCAATCAAGTCTTTAGGAGTTTTGGCACAAGAAGAGAAACAGGCTTTTTCCATCCTCATCTCCACACCACTGCCTTTCTACTCAGCAGGGAGAAACTGCTCACTCAGGGGACGAATCACCTGATCTGTTGTAGACATCTGCCACAAGGTAAGATGAACAACAGCCAGAAACTCCTCTCCCTTGTGGTCCTCTCCTTTGATTTCTAAAGGAGCCCATATGACAGCAGACAGAGATGTCTACACTGGTCGAATGAATCCCACACCTGAGTGACCAGACTCCTGTCTGGCTGATGAGATGTTAAAAGAGGAACGAAAACCAGATGGACGCATTACAGAGTACTCCACCAAAATACACCCAATAAAAGCATCTTAAGAATGTGTCACAAATACCTGTCATCTAAAGATGTTAGCCCAAAAAACATCGCATGAAATTAATAATATCCCCAAAGAAGTCAGGCTGGTGATTGAACATCACGTCTAATGGGCTAATGGGCCGGCTGACACATCAATGGATGAGGTAATTCAGTGAAAGACTGGAATCAGAGATTGCAGCAGTATCCATAGGCAATGATAGCTGCTCCTTCACCCTTCCCCTCAGGGTATGTGCTTCAAGAACACTGAACTAAGTCACTGAGTTCCCACAGTGATTGAGACGTTCCCAGAAGTCTGGGATCAGCACAGAAACATTGTTCTGTTTGTCAAGTCCAACTTTTAGAAGCAGCAGAGAAGCAGAAGAACAAGAAAAGCAGAATGACCCTTGGGGCTGAATTTCAGCAAAGTGTCACATAAGAGAAGCTCTCAGCGTCCCTCGGAAGTGGAAACAGCCAACAAGGTAAACCTTTTCTACAAGAAAAGGTTGTTATCTGCTGCAAGAGAGGAAAAAACTGGTTCTAAGGGGAAAAAAAAAATCTAAAAATATTACATTCTGGCAATGTAAGCTGTGATGGCTGAAAGCTAAACCACTGGAACTGGCTAAACAAAGAGGCTTGATGCAGACTGCAATCAAAGCGTGGAAGGTGAGCAAGGGTTACCCAAAGAAGTCATTCAGACTTCTTTTGCCTTGCACATCACATAGTGCTTTTGACCTGCACAAAATGAGCTTAAAGTAATAAAGAGGTAAGATTGTTTGGTGCAGACATGATTTTGTACCCAATTTGCACAAGAGTATAAAATTTCAAGCCACATGGAATCAGGACTACAGTCACCTTCAGAGAAGCTTGTTAGGGAACACTCCTCACAGAACAGTGATGCCCTGGTATCAGATGAGTGAATGCTCTGCCTATTTTCCTTTGCAATTTGTTTGGCAATTTCAACTCATTTTAACATGAGGGTCAAGATCGCACCAAAATCCAAGAGGTTACGTGAAAATTCATCTGCCGAGGAGAAGAAAAATTCAAATTTCTCCAAAGTCCCTTTCTCCTAAGGAAGAGGTTCGAAATTTGCCGAGTATTGATGACAACACCAAAACCAGACAGTTTAGTTCTCTAAAACGTTGCTCTTTTTTTCCCTCAGCCCCTAACCTGCACACAGCAGTCTGGGGACTGAGGTAATAGAAATAAGGACAAAACAAATGATTTGTTCAAAGTCCTGCTTTGGCTTTTTGTGGCTTTAGATACACATCCTTCACTGCACTGCTCTGTGATCTGTGCTGGTAGCTCAACTCCAAAGGAAAAGCAAGCTGAAAAACAAAAAGGTCCCCCTGGGATCGCACACAGCGGTATTCAGCTCAATTACTTATTAAAGCCCCGACACAGCATAGATTTTTTTTCAGTACATTACTTATTCAATCAGAGCTCCAACTCTCTCAGACTGATCCCTTAAGAAAAAGCAAACATCTTCCCCTGTTTGTTTCCAGCTGCATCACAAAAGACTTTAAAGACTTCAGGCTGCAAAGAAAACTGTTTGTCTTTGGGTTGTTGTACAGCGAGAGCTTGTGGGTGAATCCAGTGCAGCTCTGATTGACTGGTGAGAGCATAGGGCCATCGAGCTGGGGAAGCTGCTTGGATTTTTCCATGTAACTCCATGACCTACTTCCAGCCTAGAGTAGCTTTGCTTGTGCAGGACAGGAGCTGCAGGCTAGACAGCAGTGAACAATCTCTTTGTGGCAATCAAGGGTTTTGGGGGTTTTTTACAGGAGATGAGATCAATTTTCCATCAAGTTATTCTAGACTGGGAATAGTTCATCAGATATTTAAATATAGAAGCTAACCTCTCATCTAGACAAAGACAGGCATGCCATGTTGCTCACCTCTCTCAAATATTTAGAGGTAGAAGACATTGTCTTGCCTTTAGGTTTCTCTTAGCTAAAGCTGTTGATTAAGTCATAGAATCACTAAGGCTGGAAAATAACTCCAAGATCAAGTCCAGCTGATACCACGCCACCACCTCTACTCCAGACAACCAGAGAAACATAAGGTAGACAAGCTGGCAAAAAGCCCATGTGGTTTTGGAAATCAAAGGGCACCAGATCCTTCTGTCACTGGGGACTTTTTTAAAGGGATGTGCAGGTGAGGGCAAGAAGCCTGCGTTTCCTTGGTGAGCTGAAGTGCATTCCTAGAAGGACAAAAATAAAAGAGTAGTGGAAGTCTTACAGCAGCATTTCTTCAAAGGACCTTTCAAGGAGGAGATTTATTGAGTCTCATTCTATCAGACACTAGTCAGTGAACATGTGCAACTTGTGTGAGCTGGGAAAAAAAGAGCTTGTCAATAAATTCTTGTACTCCAGACACTGTTCCTCAGAGGCCAGCCCTAATAAACCCATCACCACAGCAGTACTATAATTCAGTGGTGGCTCACTCCTGGCCCTTCAGAGCCCCGCATCCTAGTCTTTTCCCTGGGACTCTTGCAGCAAACACAGAGTGCAGCAGCTGCCCTGAGGAAACAGCACTTTAATGCTGATGTGGGACATGTCAGAGAGCCGCAGACGAGCCCAACAGACAAGGGAATGTCTCCTCTCCCTATCCAGAGAAGAGCTCAGGCCCAGAAAGTAGTTAAATCATCCAGACAATATCCTACTAGCACCACATAATACTTTGCTAGGAGCCAAGATATTAACTAGAAATGTTCTACCATGTGCTATGAGATGGGAAATGTAAGCTTTAATCTTCCTCAGCTGAGTAAGAAACTGATCTTGAGCTTCCCATTTCACAAGCAAATAAAGCCAGAAAACTACAAGAGACAATAATCTTCTCACTCTGACAAACCAAATGAGCTACTCAAGAAATTGTCACCAAAACTGCACAAAGCTGAAAGATGTAGAGAAGGCAGAGTTATTGAATGCCTTCCTTTTATCAGTCTTCACTGATAAGACCAGCCCTCAGGAATGTCTGACCCAGGAGACCAGGGTAAATGCATGCCAGGAGTAAGACCTTTCCTTGGTCTTCAAGGGTCTGGAGAATCTCTCTTACAAGGAAAGACTGAGGGAGCTGGGGTTGATCAGCCTTGGCATAGACCAGGCTCTGCTCTCTGGGGCCCAGCAGTGGGACAAGAGGAATGGGCAGAAGCTGATTCACAGAAAGTTCCACCTGAACATGAGGAAGAATCTCTTCCCTGAGCAGTGACCAAGCACTGCAACAGACTGCCCAGAGAAGGTGTGGAGTCCTCCCTCACTGGAGATATTCCAGAACCATCTGGATACAATCCTGTGCCGTGTGCTCCGGGATAACCCTCCTGGAGCAGGGAGGTGGACACCAGATGACCCCTGTGGCCTCTTCCACCCTGACCCATTCTGTGATTGTGAATGGGTCTCTGAACCCCTCTCTGAACCCCTTCCCTGTGTGGTTAACTTTGACATCAAAGCAGTAACCAGGCAGAACTTCAGGCAAATGATGATGGTAATGCTGCTTAAACTAGCAGACATTGTTTAACTTGTATTAATTAATCCTTCTGCATTTCTCTACAGCCTTGCTCAATGACAAAGCAACTGCTGACAGTGGAGGCCTGCAAGAAGTATTATATGTTTTAGCACTGTACCTTTGGAGCCAGAATAATAAGCACATAAAAGAGATAGATGTGTATTTCCAATGCCACCTTTTAAAGCAATTGCTTAAAAGAAGCCTGCTTTAGCAACTCAGAAATGTAATTCTTGACCTTCCTGAGTAATCATGCTAATATCAGGAGAAGTTGTAATTATTCAGTTGTGAATGGAAAAAAGGTACCCTTCGTAGTCAAAATGAAGAACTTAAATATAAAAGGGAGAGCAAAGGAGGAATGTGAGTATTCTCTGGCCACTCCAGAGGTGAGTCATGGCAAGGGGTTCCCACTCTCAACAGAGATGTGGCAGGGATAAGGAGAGTGCTCCTATGCCCCCAAAATGTGAAGAATATGAATTTGAGTCACCCTACTCCAGCGGGGGCACAATCCAGCTCTCAGTCAATAAAGAGATCCTCTATTCTCTACAATTCCCTGGCTTATTCCCAAGACACATTACAGCTTCTACAGGGAGGGAAGAAAGGCTTCAGTCACTTTCATTAAACAATCTGCTTTATTCCCAGGAGAAATTTTATCCTGAGGGAAAGATACCAGCTCCACAGAATGCAGTAAAGTGTTCCCACTTGCACAGGGATGTTCATTCAAATTCTGCAACATCCACACATCTTTGCAGAAAGATCTCCTGGCTCACATTTTCTAAGATTTTCTCAGCTAGAGGCTACTTAATCTGGACTAAAACATTTGAAGTGAAACAGTAGCAACAGAGCAAGACAATCAGCGGTTCTATTCAAGATTTCCAAGGAAAAAATGTGATATTGGGGGTAGAAGAAAAAACTCGCCTTCCTGCCCTGTTGAGAGCAGAGCAGGACACAGAGAATTTCACTGCCATGACAAGGAGGAGGAAGAAAGCAAGTAACCCCAAGCTACTGTGCAGATGAACTGACTCTGCTTTTTGAAGCAGAAAAGAGATGTGTGAAACTTCCCATGTTTGGTCTCTTATTTTCTTTTTCACAAAACTGATGTCAAGTAAAACATTGCACAGTGGTGTCTGCATTACATAAGATCTCTGTGCTTTCCACAATCTATAAAACCCTGCCATATCACATTTTATCACACAACAGACTTTCCATAGTGTCATGTGACAAGAATTCCCCTCCTCAGAGGATCCCAAGGAGTCTTTAAAGACTCTAATCAGCCTCCTCCACATATTAAAGAAAGATGGGATTAAGTCAGTGTGCTTATGCATTCTGTGTAGGCAAAGACATAAACATCTCCAAGTTACAGATGAACAGAAAGATAGTCTCAAAACATTTAAGCAAGAGAAGTTATTAAGATATTTTGCTAGACAGGTCTGCAGAGGCTGGCATGCCAAACACATGGGATCAAAGCTGACAGAGATGGGTAGAGTGACTCACATACACAAGGCACTTGACTTTGTCACCCAGCTCTTCCAAAACAGCAAGCACAGTCTGAAAAGTACCTAAGAAAAATTGAGACCACAAACACGCAGAGCAATATGATGCTTTTTTAATCAGGTTTTCAATCACAATGTAATTTTTTCCCCACCAACACACTTAAACACAGACATTTAAAAATTATTTGTCTACAAGGAGGAATGAAATGATTTAAACAGCTCCAGTAAATTCTGAGCAAATCTCTTCTGATCTTCTCCTTGGGAGTCCACTCAGCCAACATATAAATTTTGTTTGCTTCTATTTTGCAAGACGAGAAGAGGCTGGGTTGTAGATAACCTTCTGTTCGAGCTCAGCATATCTTTTCAGAAGTGGACGATAGAGCTAAAAAGGAAAAAAGAAATAAATATGTCTCGTTGAAAAATTAGATTTTTAAATTACACTGCAGTTAAAAAGCATCTTCAGACATGAAAAATGCTGCATGTTCACAGGTACCTGAAGGTTTGGGCTGGTTTTTCCCCAATTTGCTCATGAAAATGCTGCAGTTTTCCCTCTTTAAATGTCACAGTCCTTTTTACCATCACCTTTACAGCTTAATTTTATGACACGCACAGGTTGTTCTTATTGTGACTGCGCTCCTGCTATAAGCAGAAGTCATTACTTCCAGCAGAAGCAGCTCAGCTAAAGTCACCTCTCCCAGTGTGACATGCCCCCTCAGTAATAGCTGTGCTAATCACCCAGGCAGAACTCCTGTCCTTGCCTCCCTCCACTGCCCCAGGATGGATCACTGCCTCTGTCCCCTCCTCCTCTGCCTCGCTAATCACCCCACTGCCACCCTCCAGCACAGTCAGACAGGTCCTCCTTGGCCAATGTGCTGACCAGGGCCTTCTAAAGTGTGCTTCATACTCCCTCTTGGACTCCTCTACCTGTGTGAGCAGCTTCTCTCCTTTACATCTTTCACAGCCACAACCTTTCCCATCCATGGCCATGTTCCTCGCTCCCTGATTCCAGACCCTGGGGGACAAACACAGACCCAGCTTCTATCCACAACTACACCAAGTATCTGAGTAGCTTTTCTGTATTTCCCTAGCTAGACTTTTCTAGGAGTTTTTAGATCCAGTATTGTTACAACCACAGAAAGAAGAATCAAGACTCAAATGTATTCAAAACCCCAGACTCAAACGTGTCCTGCGCTTTTGGATACAGGTGGGATCCATGACACAGCAGAAACCCTGAATAAATCTCTACTCTGGCTCCAACCAAAAACTGTACTTCATCTAGATCTTGGAGATGCACCTTTCTCCTTATCTCCTCTCTCTGATATTAACTGTCCATCCAACAAAATCAGTACTTTGACAAGCCATACCAGGACAGCTTTGCATATTCGCTGGCTCGAGCACAAGGAAGGGACTGCCAGGAGCCAGTGTAGGGTCTGATACAGGCTCGAGCAGTCCTTAGGAGGATGCCACAAGGTCATATCCCTGCCACAGTGAATCCTAGAGGCTGCCAGTCTGGTCTACAAGCCCTCTGCACTGACTCATAATCAGGGCAGCCTCGCTCCTGGCTCCAGGTTCAGAGAGGTTATAGAGGCATAATGAATCATACCCAGCAAACTGAATTACTGCTCTCATCAGTAAGCCAGATCTAGCATTTCAATGTATTTTATCCTTTTCAGGACAGCCAACAGCTGTGTGTGTACACACATGAAAAATTCAGGAGGAGTATGTTTCAGGTGTAAACTATGGGGACGTAGTAGGAGACCAGGCTGTTCTTGTGCAGCTCTCTGTACAGTCCTGCAGTAGCCTCAGTGTCTGCCACAGCCACACTTTAACAGATAAAAAAAGAAATCATGAAGTTTTCTCATCTAGGAAACAAAAAATAGTGGGTTTTTGTTCTGTCTTTCAACTGATGGCAAAATACCCAGTTTCTGTGTTTCCCTCCTCTTGAATGATAGTTTAAGCCTGACCAGTGAAAACTGGATTTATCTCTTCATTCCCATTTCCACCTTCCACAATGGTAGGTGGAAGTGACCTAATGGACCTAATTCTGCAGAAGGATCTATTTTTGACCAACTCCTCCCTTTTTACAAACCAAATGTTACAGAAATTAAACATTTAGTTTTAATAGGAATTAAAGTTTTTCTACATTTCTACAACAGATTAAAAATATGAAGGGGTAGAAGAGAAGGAGTATCCACAGCAAGTGGAAAGAGACACTGTTTGTTAGCCAAGGCATGATAAAATGGTTTTTAAAGCCATTTCCCACTGACTGAGTCCTACAGTGTCTTCCACTGATTAAAGTAGAGAATCCTACTCACTCCTGCCTCTGTAACAGACTCATTCAGTGACCCCAGGCCAGGCATTTAACATGTGTGTGCCCCAGCTCCTCTTCTCCACAGGACAGTGATGCTGAGATCCTGGAGGTTTATGCAGATTTATGGGGTTAGAAAATAAAATGCACCACTATTATGAAATGTCACATTACTCAGCATGGTATTTTTAACTAACTGCACGAGGGCCTGGAGGGCTCAGAGAAGTACACGTATATATATATATATATTCTTTTTCATATTCACAAAGAATATTATTGCTCCCATCTCTGGTAAATATGCACTTCAGAGTAAACAAAACATTGAGCAGGCAACATTGGCTATAGTGGGAGTATCAGTATTTCAAACAAAACCAGCTCCTCTATTCACTGAAGCATCTGTAATGAAGACTGGCTATTTCTTACTTCGCTATTCTGTAAATTTGATAAACCTTAAGTGCTTCTCAGCAAAGATTCAGCACAGCAAAGCTGCACTGGTAAGTGAGCTCAGGCACTGAGAAAGCAGGCTCCATGTTACTTGCCCATCAGTATTTTTACAAAATACACACAATGCATTTACCAGAAGGCTGGGAAGTATTATTGTTAATATATCACTCTGAATCAAAATGTGTCAAAATAAATGAACAACCACATTTACTGACACAGTTTCTTTTCCTGTTTATTGGACTTAAGCACTTAGCTTGCTAATTGAGAAAATTCAAGCATTTGCAATAAACTTCTCAGCCATTAGTGTAAATGAATCCTGCATTATGGACCATATGAAAAAAATTGCAAACAAATAATTAAGAATATTTCCTGTACTCTGTTCCTGTTCTTTGGGGTAAAAAGCTGCGCAGCTCAGAGGGGTAAGCAAAGCCTTTAATTCCTCCTCCTCAGGGAATTTGGCTGTAATACCACCAGTACATCATAGCTGATAAGTGCAGCAGTACCACAAGCTTTTCACAAGCAGTATTTTTCATGCCAGCTGAGGTTTGGGGAAGAAGCAGTGCAGCTCCCATGAAACACAGAGAAGAAAAGCCAAACAGCACCAGCCCAGAGCATGGCCTGAGTGTGCACTCAGGTGTGTCTGTGGAAGGTGATCCTCCACGTCTGCCACGACTGAGGTGCCTCCACAGAACCTTGGGCAACTCCTCCTGTGCGCTTACGGGAGTCTTTTTCCTAAGGCAATTACATAGATGTATTTTTATAATTGAGGTCCAAAGGGAATAAAGGACTCTCAATAATGCATAAAAACCCAAGGACATAAATTCCCTCTCTGTCATAGCCTCAAACCTAATCTATCAAACCATGATATTTAACAAAAGTAATTACATGTATCACAACACAAACCTTATTATTGTCCATAATTTAATTGTCCTTGCTTAATTATGGCCCTTTCTCCAGCTTATCTCTATACCCTACCCCACAACAGCAACAGTACTCTGCCTGCTTCATTTACAAACCCTAAACTTCTCTTCTGGGACAATTTGGTCACATGCTGACAGTCCCACAACTATCCAAAGAAAATGCTAATGATAAATAATACATTACAACAGAGGATAATTTAACCTGCCCTCTCTGAAAAATGCATTCATACAATGCTACCTTGTTCCCTAGAACAAATAAAATGTGCCATCCTGATACTACATCTCACCACAATACCAGCCTATGTACCCAGCAGAGCCTTTACCATTTACATCGTCCCTGCCACCTTCTAAGAGCAAAACCAGCAAAAAATTATTACTACAAGTGACAATCCACATGGATCCTCCTATCTCCTGCAACACTTTTAGCCAATCACTGGAGCAATTCAAAATTTACAAATTACAAAGACGATGCTGATGATTATCTCATTTTAATCTACCTGAGTACAGTTAACCTACCCTGAACAGATTAAAATTAATCAGTCTCTCACAAACACTTCCTACTTTTGAAAGGCTCCTTTTTTTTAAACCAAAGTCAAAATACTCATAGAGATTTGCTTAGGAAATCAAGAGTTGTTTTATTTTTCAAATCATAGCAGTTTTTCTCCTTTCTTAACAGAGAAAGAATAATCATAAAGCAGAAACAACAAAATAGTGTTTTGAAATACTCTGAAGACTTCTCCAAGGAGCCACACCTGAAACAATTACATTTTCTACTTCAGATATCCATTCTGCAAGCCTATCTTAATCAGTTTAATAGGTTAAAAAAATTATTGGCTACACAAATCACCTTAATCAAACTTCTATCAATATCTATTATATTTTTGTGGTTGTATCATTATTACCTACTCAGCACTAAATTACCAACCCAAACCAATTCTAGAAATCAACCTCCCCCCTCCAAAATCTAACTCAACAAAACATAATTATTTTAAATCAATAAATAGGTCATTATAACCTTCCTGGATAATAGGGTCACTTCTATAAATCCACCCACTTACAAGGCAATTCACCAAAGTCAAGGAAACCTGTTAGGTTTACATTTTCCCTTCCTGAATTTTTGCAAGATTAATACATCTCAGCAGAGTCAATAATGCAATCAAAAATCACACATCCAGAGGTAGTGAGCTGCTTTATGCCTTCTCCCTACAAAACCCCACAGGACAATATCACAGCCACTCTGGCACTATGTCACAGGCACACAGCTTGAATAAACACAAGTGACCAGCTCCCAGATAATCATGTTCTCTCTCATGTTTTATTTTTGCTTAATTAACCAACTAGCCAACCATCCCTGTTTTAATAGATTACTAAAATAGATCTGAATTCTAATGCTGGAATAACAGATTATTTCTGTCTGTTAACATATATTTATTGCTGTAGAATCTCCTGGTTATTTTTGTCATGCTCAGTGGTTTTGATTAATCTTTTTCCTCGAGGGAGAAAGGAGGCCCCAAAGAGGTGGGATGACTTTAATTTTTGCTGTTCTGAAAATAAAGTAAGAAGGATTCATCAGATTAACCCACAGATGATTGACTTGAGCTGGTTGAGGGAGTGACCAAGGACCATCACCCCACTGGTTTGTACCAGAACACCTCATGACCCGTTTGGATACTGACAGAATTACAAACAAGCTCAGATTAATACCCATATCCTACAAAAACACGGGGAAATCAGGTTCAGCTAAGAGACTTGGGGTCATACCCACAGAGAGGGATTCATCCTCTTTGAAATGGTCTCTTCAAGGCAGGATGGTCTGCTACAGGATAAAGTCACATTGTTGCCGGGCAAGTTGGAACTTTTGAGACTTCAGTCTCCACTAACTACTGATTCATTGCCCACCACAAGCTCTACATTCCCCATCTTGTGACTTTATTCTATTTTACCTGCCCATCAGTTTAATTGAACCAGAAGAGCTGCTTTGTGCGCCCTGCCCTTGCTTTTTTAAATCACATTCATTATCACAAATGATCTCTCAGAAATCAAAGAAATGCTTTTTGCATTTTTTGATTCCTGGAAACCCCTACTGCGGGCATAGGCCTTGGCAATGAAGGAGAAGCTACATCAAACTGTCGCATTTGACCTCTGTCTATAGGAGGTTTTCCTCTCTCCAATGATCTAACACATGTTGTCTCCAACCTATACCAGGAAGAAAGGATGAAACCAGAGCAGATTGCTGTGTTATGACCTGTTTTTTCTCCACCCTGCCAAGATCTAGCTGTAGCCATCCAAAAAATGTAAAGAAGTGGTTGGGAGAATTTCACATTGGTGAGCCAGACTTTTTCAGAAGAGCTCCTCAGCAAGACAGGACCTAACCTCAGGATGACTTTGAAGTTTATAAAAAGAACTATCATTTAAGTGAAAGGCTCTAACCTCAACAGAATGAAATTGGATGGACAGGGAGATGCAGCTCTGTATAAAACAGAATCAAACTGACTCATTGCATTATGAATTTTTACTGCACTGTTCATGCTAACACACTGTATTACTGACAAGCCCTCTGGCTTTCTGCAGTTTCACAGCCATGAAACTAGCCAGGGAATCCACCATCAACTGCAAAATTATAAGGCAGGAAGAAAAAAGAAATGGTGTGGAATATGTAATTGCAAGAAGCTGATTTTAATGGAATGAAGCTGGAAACCTAAGCTAAAGAGCAGGAATGGTTATTCCTTCCCATGCTGTTTGGCCACTACCTCCCTGCCATCCATTCCTATCTACTGGGGCAACAATTCACCACTGTACGTCATTTAAAACCAATAAAAAGATGTGCAAGGAGAGCCAGGACTAACCATGTGGAAAAGGAAAGTATTGAGAAGGAGATAATTAACTCTTTTAGCTTCCAGGCCATTTTATGCAGAGAGCAGAATAGAAAGAGGCATCTGAATTCCCCAGTGATCTCTCCAGTCAGGTTTGCTTGGCCCCTGCAGGGGTACAAGGTGCTTGCAAGGCCCCTGTGAGTGACAGCTGTATCCCCTGCCCTTGAGTTTTATAGCTGAAGCAGCACCAGGGGGTCAAAAGCAGGTCTCTGAGCACTCCCCACCTCCACCCCAGCCAGGCTGGCAGCTTTTCAGCACACAGCATTTTGGCGGGGAACAGGGCAGCGACGTGAGGTTGAATCAGACACCAGGGAGCTGCTCCTGTGGTGTGTTCCCTGCAGAGAGCTTCGGCTGCAACACACGTGGCACAGGCCACTGCTGTTAATTATTTTATCTTTTAAAATGAGGGGGGAAGGTTGAGTAAATGAGATCAGATCAATCAAGTTTAAATTATTCAATGTCTTAATATTTCTGAAGGGGACTTCTATTCGATTACTGAGCTCCTCCATCTCAGTTAATAATTAAATAATACGCTGGCAGGCACAGTGCAGCATGATCATTTCTATTATTACTCATGATGATATCTGGTGCTCCTCTACACATGTAGCTGGGAGTTAGTAGTTTTGGCAGATCATTAATTTCCCAGTTTAAATAAAAGCTTTAAAACCTTGTTGCCTGTAGTTAGGGCACATCCAAATCTCATAAATGGTAGTGTGTAAGGCTGTGCTGATGTAAAAGAAGTTTTTGCACAGCTGAAGACCTTGGCAAGATTCACCTTTGTTATTTAAACATGTGTTCTCCAGGAATCTTTCTATATTGCATTGTTTATTTATTGCTGCGCATTATATCTCAAAAGCTGCCGTAAACTGAAGCCTTTGGCTGAGAGTGAGACGTGCAGGATTGCACTGGAGAGCCTGAGACAATGATTCCTTCCTTGGTTTTACAAGGGCTGGAATCACATAGTTACCAGCAAGGACTATCTCTTCTGCTTTGTCTACGTGGGCCATAAAGCACAAGCCTCACCTTTGGACGTGCCGAAATTCACAGGATGGGCACGGCACCAAGGACCTGTGCCCACTGAACCCTCCCAGCCGGCACGTTTTCCAAGTGGGAGCTACCAGTGATTATATACAATTGCTGACCACTGTTTACAATCAGACAGGAAGGATTTTTGGAGACGTTTTCCAAGAAGCCAGAAAGCAGAGCCACCACCCCTCTTTCCATGCTGCTTGCTGCCAGCAAGTCCAGACTATTTTGTCAAGATTATCAGTTACAACCTGATTGACCTATATCCAAGTTCAACCTATTTTATAACTTCTTCTGTCCCTTAAGGAAGAGATTTTGATCTCTGATCATGCCCTGTTAGGAAAATTCACTCTCACAGACCTGGATGGTGGGATCAGATTATTGCATTGATTATTATCATTACAACACCAAGGATCTCCCAAAATCAAATCTGTCTTCACAACAAGGAATAAGAATTATGTAACCAAATTTTTCCTAAATTCATCTATTTTACTAGAAGTATTAGCAAACCACTACATTTTGAAGCAGACAGCAAATGAAAACAAAAATGGTATTCCCAAGCTTGCTCACCTCCTCAGCCCCTGGGGTGGGTGTAACAGCCAATCTGGGCTCCGGTGCTAATTTCACAACATCAGCCAAGGACACATTCCTCTCAGCTACAAGTCCTGCAACGAGAATCACAATCCTGATCAATGCAAAAAAACACGATGAGGGATGTGCCTTGACTCCCTGGCAAATTAATACATTATATTGATCTTCCCTGGTCAGGTCAGCATTCAGGATTGAAGGATAAATGGCAGAAGATCTTACATTCCTATGAGCTAGCCTGGGAAGTGGGGACTCTGTGATTGAGTTTTTGCCAATCACTCAATTCGTACCCTGGGGAATAGGTAAGCAGCAGAAATGCTACTCAACAATATCAGTAATTATTCATGGTTACAACAATACAGTAAACAGCAGTGAAAATATGTGGAAGCAAGGGATTCAAGGACGAAATGTGACTAAACATAAAAATGAAGAGAAGTGAAAACACTTTCAAGAAAATATGCTACAAATTATTAAATATATTTATATGTAAGGAAGCAGAGTAACAGGGGAGTTCTGCTACCACAGCATTTTGCTTTGTGAGCAAATCACAGCATTTCAGGAGCTCCCTGTACACCTGCTAAGAACCCCAGGCTAACTGTGAAACACCCCAGATGCACATTGTAATATTATTAAAGAGCCCTTGCCATCAGTATTTCATTTATATTAGCAAGTCCTCACTATTCCTCAATTCCTTTGCCTGGCCAAGAGTGAGGCAGCTGAAAGCATCAATCAAAAATGCCATTTAGGAGCACACACAGCAAACCCCCAGGGGCTTGGCTGGCAGAGGACGTGAGCCGAGGAGTCCCTCCATCAGCATGGCATCCGAAATCCTCGCTCAAACGCTCTGTCAGCCAAGCCTCCACATCTCATATGCCAAACTGGCAGAGGGAATACACATCTCCCACACGCACAAAATACCGGCACCAACTTTAATGATGGCTCCACATTTCACATGCATTCAAGGACAAGGAATTTGCCTGCAGCACGACGTGCCGGGAGGCTTCTGAAGCAGTAGGCAAAGTTTGAGTATAAAGAAAAACAGTTTGGAAACTCAACCCATGAGGTGCAAAAATGGTTCCATTGTGGCTTCAAATACGCAGATAATCCAAGCATTTCCACTGTCCTGCAAAAGCCAACTTGGCCTGACAGAACCCTTGTGCCTTTTCTGGAAATAAAGAGGAGAGTATGCTGCGAGCATTAAACACACCAATTCAAGTTTTGGTTGTGCAATTTTCTGTGCTGTTTTCAAATGCAAGAGAGTGTGTAGTCTTTAGATCCTGTAATGTGACAGCAGAATTTGCTTCTAAAATTAAAACTTGGCTGATTTCTTCTGATGGCTGATGCTATCTTTTCTGTGCTTGTTGCAATCCCATGGTCTTACACAAACTTGTAGAGAAGTTACCCATGTCTTAAGGCCCAAATCCTAAAGCTTCTAATCAAAAAAACTGAGGCTAACTAAAGTTGTCCCAAATAAGGATTTCAGAACCTGATACACATTCCTTGAATTGTTTAGCTGTAAGGCATTAGAAACCATTTTAAAATACATTAATAAAATGTCATGCCTGGGATTCAAGTCTTCAATAGCTGATGGTCCGCCCTTAACACATACTTGCATGCATTAGTTATGTTAATAAGTTAATTAACATGTAAAACCTGGGGCTTGGATTGGTTTTTTTCAGTAAGTGATGTAGTACAGCAAGCAAAATGACTGGTGAACCAAAGAGTATCCCAAGATTTATGCTTTTACAAGAGAAAGTGCATGGAGCCCAGGACACCACACATATCCCTCAACTGGATGTTCAAAAGCTGGAAGATAAATATAAGTTTAATACTGGCCAGCAGTATTTCTGGTCCTGTCATCCCTGCCCTCATAGATCTTCTTTGCTGGGATCAACCTTTTGTGTGATTTGGCCATTTCAGCAACCCAGTTTACAGCCCAGTCCACAAACCAGGGCAGCAGGCTACACCAGCACCTTCAGTTGGCTGCATTCTTCCATGGATGTAGCAACTCAACATGTGAAGGTCCTAGACCTTCCCTGGACAGTGCCAGCGCTTCCCACACCCCATCCCTTGGCTGAGAAACAGCCACCAGGCTTGGAATGATGATGTGAATGATATTCTCTGGACTAATCCAAGTGTACTAAGAGCAAAAATCCCTCTTTGACCTGTGCAACCTTCCAGTCAGATGCGCACAGCTTTACGCCCCCGCCATGTTCAGTAACGTTAATCCCAAGTATTAAGCAAGTGAAATTAAATTCCCTGACTGCTCACAAGCATCTCCTGGCAGCCTTACCGTGGATTGCTCTGTAAGCACTTCCCAGACAAGCGGAGTTGGCGGTGTCGATGATGAACACGGGCGCGTTGAACACGTCAGACAGGACCTGAGGAGCATCAAAGCATCCATGAAACACAAAGGGAAAAGAAACCTCCATCACTGCTCAGGAAAACAAGCAGCTGTCCCAAGCCCCAGCCAAGCACTCAGGAAACCAAGGAAAGAAGCACTGCAGGCAACGAAGAGTCCTGAGCTTGTCACACAACAGGGTATTGGTAATTCTGAGCTACAGAGGTAACTCTAGTCAGGAAATAAAGTCCCATTTCTCTCCAGATCTCTTGCTTACAAGTTCAGAGGAGCCTGGGTTCAAGCGTCATCCCTCAAAAGGGATCACACAATCAGCCCATGCTAAAGGCTTACATCATGGCAAGGAGACCTGCTCAGGAACCCACAGCTGGAGCCTGTTTTCTTCCATCATGTTATGGCTGATTCAAGTGGGAAGGAAGGAGAGAAGAACCAGCCATAGCTCCTCAGTTCTCAACCTGGATAAAAATAAACCTCCAGCAATACAAAGGCCTGCTAAACCTTCCTTCTTCATCTCCACCATTCTCATCCTATTATGATCAGCAGGGAGAATGACACAGGAGCTGATTACATAGTATCTAAATTTATCAGTTTTCCTGTTTTCAAGTAAACCTTAGCTATGAAGATACATTGAGACACTTGACTTGAGTAATGCAAATAAAATTTCACAGGCAAAGAATTTATTATGGTGTGCAACAGATACTAAAGTTATTCAACCACACATCATTCTGTGTTGAAATCAACACCATCAGCACCTCACATCCATTGAGTACATGTGCTCTTCCCCACAGTTTAGGTTTAGAAAAACAACACAGAAGGGGGGAAATTAAGACATATTTGGATAGGGACGTAGGAGGTTCAATAACTCCTTTCCAAAAACATTGCCAGCAAATGCTTTCCATTTTGGTTTCATCACTCCTAGGACTGCAGGTGCCCCTCAGGCTGAGCAACACAAGAAGCAGGCAACAATTCAGATATAACTTGTGCTGGTTTTATTACTTTTGCCAAAGGAAAAAGTGTCTCACCTGACTTAAATCCATGCAATTGAGTCTAAAATAAGGCCAGAATGTCCAGCATTCTAAACCATTTGGATTAGCGCAAGGCAACCCTGATCCTGGAATTTATAACCCCGCTGATGATGGACCCCAGGGCTTCATAAAAGATGACTAAAAAATACAATTCATACCACCTATAGGAATATATAGCATGTGAAATTTCTAAAGGATTTTTCTCTCTCTGAAATTTTGTGGAGAATCTTCAAATCAAAACCTTTGAAAATCACTGATTTTCACAATTTAAATGAAAGTAGCTGTTTGCTAACTAGAACCCAGTGAAAGCCTGATCTTACCCACTTAAAACACTCTCTTCTAGTAAAACAGACAAGTCAGGATTGGCTAATTTCATTTGCAAGCAAGCACTGAGCAACACATGAGCTTCAATGCTAGAGGACAAATGAAAAATTAATCATGGTTATCTATTAAAAAATCCTCTGGAAATTATAAGGTCATATAGCTCTAGTCCCACTGCCCATCCTGCCAGGCAATGCTACTGCCTTGTTTCAACACATTTCCCATCTGCATCTTCGCTTCATCTCAAGTAGGCATTTCTTGTCTTAAGTTTAAATTGTACAATCTTTTGGACAACAATTTTTTTTTTCCATGCAATGCAGCTCTACTCTATACTGATTGCTAAAAAGTGCTGTAATACTACAAATAATATTTTAACAATTTAACAAATAACATTTTTTTAACCGTGATTATAAAATAAAAATTATTCAAAGTCGATATATTTGGTAAGTCATTTGGAACTGTGGTATCTCCCACAAATAATTTAAAAAAGAAATTGTTAGAGGTTCTACTGCTAAAGATATTTCACTGTATTCCATGCGGTCATTAATCAAGCACCACATATGTTATAAAAAGATTCCTGGAACTGTGGAGAAAGCTGCCCTACTAAATTTTTTTAACAGACTTTCCTAAGTTGTCTCCTTTGTGGTGTAAAATATAGGAGTTACTGAACGCTGATTAATTAAATGATAGTCTTTTGTAGCCCTGGAACAAATTATCCAAAATTGACCATGATACAGGTGGAAGCTGTTATTCTTTATGCAACTGATATGGTTTCTGAGGTTTTGATTAAATTAAAAAGAAAGATCCAATTAACCAGTGATTGAATTAAGTGAATGACACTGTATTGATCATATTATTTTAAGGCACTTCTAATGAGTTTTAAAACCAGCTGAATTGTTATACGTGAAGAGCAAGCACCCCAGCCACTACTCTCCCAATCCCATGGTTTTTCAGCTGTGTGTGTTACCAAATTATGTATTTTAAGAACATTCATTTCTCTGCCTTCATTCCACAGCAAGGAGATCCTCCTGGCATGCAAACTGGAAATACAGCTTTAAAAACAAACTCATCTGTGAATCCAGTCTTTCTTGATGTACCCTTAGCAGAATTACTCCTGTAAGGACCAATGTTTTAAGCAATTAACCAATCAGTTAATTTTCCAGTGTCACATTCTTAGGCCAAGTAACCAAAGCAGATGAAGAGAAGTGACATCTGCAGGCAAAACATGCCAAATTTGCTGTTCCCCAATCAGCTGTACAAGCAGCAGTTACACACACACGTGGTTCAGATGCCTTAGGAGAAAACAGCTCTCTGCTTTTTTGCTCTTCAACCTCCATTTAATCCAGCTCAGGTTTTGTGGAGCAGAGAATTGACTGCAATTGTCAAAGAGAATGGTGTGCAGCTGAGGCTGGCCTCAACTCTCCAGAGCTGAGAGGAAGGGATTGGAATCCCCAGAAAACATTTCACCCTGTGTTCACTATCGCCACTGATAAGACCCGGCCCAAGACTGGGACTTCTGGTGTACGTGCCTACCTGCAGGTCAGTGTTGGAGCCCGTGGTTAAAGGGGAGCTTGTCAAGGCAGCCCTTGGAGCCCAGAAAGCTCCTCAGAGACATTTATATTTGTAAAGTTAAAACACCATCCGTTCTCCTCTGCCCTGCAACAGACGGGATCTCCCCTGACTGTTACAGGGCTGACAGATCGTAAACAGCCATCACATCACAGATGGCTGGATTTGGGCAGGATGAATCCCAATCCAGATGTCTCGCTCTGTGCTGTCGAAAGCCAGGTGAGAGGCCTCTCGCCATTTGTGAGCGAGGCTTTGCCAAGTCTCAGCGGGCAGAAACAGAGAGCACACGGTTCTCTGTTCTCCAGAAGATGGATGAAGGATCTTACCCAGGCTGGATGTGCAGCAACACAGCAAAAGAGGAGGCTGGGAAGAGAGAGGGACGACCATACAAAAGCGTAGCCTCCTCCCAGTATATGATATAATGCTAATAAGTAACACAAGGGCGGGGGGTTGAGGTTTGTATTAGGGTGTTTGTTTGTTTGTTTGTTTGTTTGTGGTTGGGTTTTTTTCAGGGTTTACCAACAGCATAATTGCCCTTCAGTTTAAAGCAGACAATGGTTCAACTTTGACCTGAACGACAAAAAAAAAAAAAAAAAAAACTCAGGTATTATTTTAGAAGTTTCTTCTTGATTTCTTTGCTGATTGATTTGATGTAAGTGATGAGACCTGGAAATCACCAGTGCTTGAGATACACATTCATAAAACTAGTCAAGTGTGAAAAAACCTCTATGTTCAATACAAAATCAGCACTGGGCTAAAGGTTTTCACACTAAACCTGAAGAAAAACCCCAAAGACCTGCAGCAGAGTCACAGTTCCATATCCACACCTTCCTATGCAGCTGCAGTGATTTGGATTTGGTACAGCAAAATAAAAATGGAGATGTAACTGCAAGTTCAGTTCAGGATTTAGTTTCCTACTTACCTGTAAGATTTTTTTATTGTGGGATGCACCACCAGTAGCCAAAATCCTTGTTCTAGGCACTGCAATGCAATAAATAGTACAAATCAGAGTGAAAGTGCATAGGGTCAAGATTTGTACTACTGAACCAAGCAGTGAGAACAAGGAGGTGGGAGTCAGGATTCTCTCTCTGAGCCTCTAATTTACCTTCTGTAAAAAAGGAGATAACAATAATTACCCACTTTTCCCAGGCACATTAGAACACTTCCTTAGAAGAGGCAACATAAATATTGCAGATCTATTATTATTATTATAGTGCTATCAATGTCAGGGAGATTTGCAAAGGAGATACACAGTAAGAAAGGCAGTGTTATTATATTACAGCTCTGGTTTGAGGTCAGATTGGTTTGGCTCATAGCTGTATATATACAAACTGACAGATAACCTTTAAAATCAGCAGCATTTTCCAAACTTATCTCCTCATGACGTTCACAGTCAGAGTTCACTGAAACCTGGGCAATCCCTATGCGCTTGAATGACAAGGAAGTGTGTCAAAAGGCAATTAGAGATGGTCTAAATCACTTCACTAAAATAAAAAAAAATCTGTATCTTCATCCAGTGCAAACCCGCAGCTTTGGGAGAGTTAAAAAATATATCCTGTGTTCTTTAGGCTTAAAGAAATCCATCTTTTCTTCTATATTCCTGAATGTCTGCCCTGTGCCTCATCATTTATTTGTGTGCATGCTCCTCTGGAGCACGGCATGCAACAAGCTACACATCTATCCATAATCACAATTCAGCAAGGCATTATGAACATAAATAGTCCAAACGGTCTCACTGAGTTCTTCAAAGGCTTAAAACAAAATAAATGCATAAACACTTTGATATCATATATTAAAAAAAAATCTAAACACACCCTGATTTATGACAATAATAAGTGATACCATCATGTATACCCTTCCCACAGTGAAAGGGAAATTTCACTGTGGTTATTGTTTTGTTATCTTAACTTCCTTTTTAATAAAAGCTAAATATAATTTATTTCTCACAAGGCAAAGTTGGGCAACTTACACTGATGCCCTAAATAATGTATTGTCATTTATCCTTTCAAGTATCTTAATGACAAAAGCCCTGAAGACAGAATTAGAAATAATCACAAGATGCAGCTCACCACACCATTTCCAGACCCCCATCTGGGTACTCAGGTGGAGCCCAAGACCCAGACAAAGCATTGCATGGGGGACCCTATTTTACTGATAAATTTAATTTTATTTTCCTCTTTGGAGGATATTCAGTGATGCACAAATTGGGTTTTAAAAGCCATTAGGATCTCTGTCAATGTCAGTAAACAAATAAAACAAACAGCAGAGTGATTCCTCAGGGAAAACAAGTTTCAATTATACCAACACAGAGTGACAGATTCCTGCCAAGATTATCACAACAACATAATAGCACAGAAACCAGTGAAAAATAACTAGTAAGCCTCTGTTCCTAGAAACCAAACTGAACTCTAAATTATTTGCCTGGTAGTCACAATTCTGTCTTGCTAAACCTTGTTACGAATATAAATTCTTGTGGAACTACCATATCCAACATGAAAACACCACATTTCAGAGACAGCCAGCAAGGCAGAATGAGAAACAAACACACTGGCTACGCTTCCCAGCAGTTCAAACCAAAGAATAAGGCAGGCTTGCTCTCCAGTGCCTCTGGAGAGGGGCTGAACCCACTGCTGGGCTCCCACCATCAGGAAAGAACAGAGGACAACAAAAAAGTGCCAAAGCCAAACAGCAACCACCCCTGTGAGAGCAGCAAACACATCTCAGCTCAGCTGCTTCCTGCACTTCCATCTGCATGCCAGCTCTCTGTCTCAGAGCTTCCGCTCCACAGCTTCCCAAATGTTTGCATTTGGAATCCAGGAATGGATGGGAGACTTACTCCTTGCTAGGTCACAACATTCAGGTTTTTGCTACATTATCAATTCATGCCTTAGCTGTAATCTAAGCCACTTCTATATCAATAAGTTATCAGAAAAGTATGTGTGAATTTACAGTGCATTTGCTATTCAATACAAACCACACACAAGTATGCATTTACTCCACTATTACTTGAATCAGGTGTCTTCCAAGAGGCCAAAGCATATCTCAGGTCTAAAAGTGTTTGATTTATGCTGATTTTTAAGTGTTTGATAAATGCTGATTATCTGCACACCCACCTTAATCCAGACTAATTCTTTTGTAGCAAAATACTAAGAATTATTTCAGAATACCTAACCTACTTGATTAAAGAAACTAACTGAATTTACACTGTGGAGCTTCTACCATTGGTTAAACAGCTCGAGTTCTAAACTAGATCCACTCAAGAATGCAAACACACACAGACACAGTAAAAGCACAGTGAACCCTAAGCTGAAGCTTTTGCCCTTTTTGAAGGGCAAAACCACTCATTGTCCTCCACTTTGGATAATTAGGATGGCTCACTTCACCAAAACACATCCCAGCAGGTTACAGCCAAGTGAACTTTAGCCATCACTGTGGGACGACAGACTCTGAGCTGCTGTACAGGTGGGACTGATCTATCCAGGCCACATGGAAGCAAAATCTCAGGTGAATGTGGTGCTCTGCAAGTGGCCAGAGCAGAGACAACAGCATCCCTCGTTGAGTTTCCGTCACTTCTTACAGCCAAGGATTAGGTCCCAAAAGAACTACTTGAATTTGCTGAATTTTAGGTTTACATCTTATTTCAGTCTCTCTCCAGAGAATGAGGAAAATGCATTGATCACTGATTCCAGGGATTGTCTTTTTAATGCCAATATTGTGTGCTTTACTGAACAGTGGACATTTGCTCTGAGATGTGTAATTGGATACATCTTATAAATAAATAAAGCAAGCCCATCATTTATGTATAAAAGGCATTAACAAAGACATTGTTCATCCATCACCAGCAGTGCTCTCAGCCAGCTGTGTTTGAATCTGTCAGGAGCTACCATCCATCCCCTACAGCACTGCACAAAGAGAACTTCACAGTGTTACTAAAAAAAACCAACAACTGTAGTAAACATAATTCATGAATTCAATTCCTTGACAGTTGAGAGAATCAGATTTAAACATCTTTTAATTAAAAGCTCCCTGCATAGTACCTAACCAACCAGTTTATTTCCTTCTTATTGAAAAACTAATTATTTTTTAGAGAGCTGATGCTGAATTTTAACCCTATCTAGAAAGTGTTTGCAGCTGCACATGGCACAGTGTTGTTCTGCCACATGCACATCTTCTGGAGATCTGTTCTCTTCTGTGGAATGTGGTGACTGACCTAGCAAAACAGAGTTAAAATAATGATTCCCACTGGACAGGAAGAGGGAGGAAGACCCAAGCAAAGAAGTTTGTTTGTGTAGGAAGTCTGAGCAAAAGGCACTTTCCCACACAAGGCTTAGAAGGCAGCACTCTATGCACGTTATTGTGCACACAAAAATGTTCATTGTGCCTTCCACAGAGATCCAGCAAAGAACTGAGTGATGTTAAAGTTCATGTCCTGTCTCTTGCTTTCAGTCGAAATATTGCTTTCATGGAAAGGTACATAGGGGAAAGAAAAAAATTTGTCACTGAGAAAAGAGGGAAATTACGATTATATATGTTCAGCATTGTCACTGGTCCCAAAAAACTGGAATTCTGCATCACTGTATATTTACAAACACAGAACTGATGCCTTCCCAGAAAAGGAAGCTATTTAAGAAGACTGAGATCAAAAGTGGAGGGAAAACCAAGGATTTTATAAAGAGCAGACTCAAAGAGCATTGCTCAAGTGGATTCATCAAGTGAGACACTGGAACCAGAAACACAGGGTGAGTCTTTCCAGACCACTGACATCCCCTCTGATGGCACTGGCACATAACTGCACTGGGGTGCACAAAACTCACCTTAAGGCCTGTGTGTGGGTTTGGATGCTGCAATATAAGAAGGGTATGAAACTATTAGAGAGTGTCCAAAGGAGGGTAATGAGGATGATGAAGGGCCTTGAGGGGAAGCTGCATGAAGAGAGGCTGAGGGCACTTGGTCTGTTCAGCTGGAGAAGAGGAGACTGAGGGGAGACCTCATTATGGTCTTCAACTTCCTCGTGAGGGGCAGAGAAGGGGCAGGCAGTGATCTCTTCTCTGTGGTGACCAGTGACAGGATCTGAGAGAACGGCCTGAAGTTATGTCAGGAGAGGTTTAGGTCGGATATTAGAAAAAGGTTTTTCACCCAGAGGGTGGCTGGGCACTGAACAGGCTCCCCAGGGCAGTGGTCACAGCACAAAACCTAACAGAGCTCAAGAAGCGTTTGAACAATGCTCTCAGGCACATGGTGGGCTTCTTGGGGGTGGTCCTGTACAGGGCCAGGAGTTGGACTCAATGATCCTTGTGGGTCCTTTCCAACTGAGAGCATTCTATGATTCTATGATGATAAACATAGCACGAATCAGAAGGTTAACACTGATAATTATCACCAGAAGTCTTTTGCCACATCATTCATGCAAGGAGACTGGAGGTAGAAATTCAGCCTCCTGTTCTACCAGGAGTGGGTCAGATCAGACTGGTAGCAGATCCAGATGCTGAAATAGGTGGATGACTCCTGACTTCAGGGCTTTTGGATCTGGCTGTATTTCAACTGGACAGAAACAGCGTTTCCGTGTCAGTACAAAATTTTGCTGGTTCATGAACCTCAAAGTCCAAAACCAGAATTTGACCTTCCATTTTGAAGCTGAAAATTCTTCAACTTCTTCATCTAAATTTTCAGTGCTACCCACAGCCCTGGTTTGTACCCCAAACTCCAGGCACTCTCTGACTTTCAAAACTCTTAAAAGACAGTTCCAAGAATTCATCCAAACAGCTTCATAACATCTTTCTCATCACAACTGAATCCATAAATAAAACAGAACAATAGCACATGTATTCAAAAAGCAGCTGATTATGCACATGAACCCACGCCAGTTATAAGCATGATTGCAAATAACTGCAATTTACAATTTGCAAGCAACAAGAAAAGTATCAGCCCCTCCTTTATTTCGCTGATTAACTTCAAACACTATAATTTAAAAAAAAAAGTATTTGCTAGCTTTCCATTCAAGAAAAAAAAAACAAAACAAAAAAAAGACAAAAATATATGGTTATTTTGTCCCATTTATCAAACAAGTATTCCAAAATCATCCTCCTTGCTTATTAACTCCTCCAAAATTCATGCTAATTTTCTTTATTCATATAAAGACACTGAAATTTAACTCCTGCTATGGTAAAAGATTTCTCTTCTCTAAACCCTTTAAAATATGGCCTTTTATGTCCCTGAGAGTGCTAGGACTGGGTCCTAAACAATATCTACATGAATGAGGCAAAAGTAATGGAAACTGGAATACACCCATTTTCTCCTTTTTCTTTTATTTAGACAAATACAACTGCCCAAGTAAAAGCCATTCAAAAACTATTTTTTAGAAGTGTTTCTGACTTTCACTTTGAAGCATCAGCTGATTTATTACTGACAAAAGCAAGCCAGGTTTGCCATAGAGGATGATTGCTTTCTAACTGGCAAGTGAAGAAGTTTTCATATATTTTGTAACATGCTTTAATTTCACTGAGGGCTGCTCAAATGTTTCTCAGAAATTTTCCAGACACAAAATTTAGTCTTAATTTTTAAATGTAGTGCCTGGGGAAGAAAAACAACTTTTACAGATCATCACCCTCTGAGGCCACTGTAGTAGAGCTACCATTAAATCAGCTGTAATTCAACAGAGCGGGGAAAAGACACTTGATTTTCTCAGCAGCAATGACAAATATGCCTAATATTCTCAACATTTATGCTACTTACATAGATAAAGTCTCTACAATGATGTGGGGGAGACCAGGCATGATTCTTCTTGCTCACACTGCTGGAAGGCAAGAATAACACCACTGAAATGAGCAGAGGAGCAACAACTAAATTTAAACAGAGTAGGAACAGTATAGTGACCAAGGCTCATGTGCCACTGGTAGTCACAGGCCACCTTATGTTCTCAAGAAATTGTTCTTCAGGAAGATGCCAAATTTGGCTTTCCTAAGGCCTTGTTTCAATCCAGACAAAACTTAGTATTTCAGAACCTGAAGCTTAAAGACACCAAATTGCCTAAATGAAAACCCTCTTAGTCTTGGTCAGTTCAGAGATTAATTTAAAATTTAATGTTGACTCAAAGCATTCTCCTTCTTGATGGATTTCAGGAAGAAATAAACAAAGGAAAACATGCACATAAATTATCTCTTAACAGCAGTTTAAATTACTGCAGATCACCCCCAAAAAATACACACAGCCCAAGAGGTACCACAGAGGAAACAAAATCTCGAGACACAATTCAACTTCATTGACTTCAGCAGAATTATACTGCAGGGAAAACTTTGGTACATGAGTGGTAAAGAGTTCTTTGGGAACAAGCAGATCAATAGTCATAACACTGTTATAACATATACATTGACACGCTCGCAAAAAGGCCTCTGAAATATTTGCAGTTCTTGTGGAAATACTGCAGAGCTGCAATTGCTTATCAATTTACAGTGATTTTTTAATTTATTTTTTTTTAGACACAGATCTCTATTTGACAGAATATTATGATGAAGCCTGGGACAAATTCCAAAGGTAAGGTATTAAAAAAAAATCCACAGGTCAGCACTAGAGTTTACAGCAAGGGGGAAAAGAAAAGCAGCGGATCCAGACCAAAAATCTCTCTTAAAGGAAAGAGATGGGAGACACGGCAGGGGGATTGGTTCGAACCCAAGCCTTTCTATAATTCCATGAACACTTAAAATCTGTTTGGTAAACACTGAAAATGAACTTGGGAGAAGTCCTCTCCTGAACACACTATGACTTGAAGCAATGTAATGAACCTTGCTATCTCCTGCTTGTCTAATTTCTAAGTTCTAGATCAATTCATTAAAGAAAAAATAAGTAATATATTTCATTAAGTAGTAAGATAAGAAGGATTCATGTACCAACGTGACCGCTTCCATCAAGTTTAATTTTTTTATTTTTTGAAAACTCAGTTTTCCTCTTTTGTTGCCCAAGTTTGGATATTATAAGAACTGTGTGTTGGGGAAAAATACCAATAACCACAAAAACTTTTCAGCAGTTGTTCAAACATCTATAAAGTAGCCAAGGTTCCAATTAAAGGCTTAACCTAACAAAGAACAACCTGTTTTGATTTACCCTATGCTTCCACAATTATTCACAGACTCTTGGCAACACCTCTACCTTCACCTTCCACTTCAGAATTCCTGTCATTCAGCAAATAAACAAGAAATCTGGAAACAATGTGGTTGAGAAATTAACTGATTCTCAAAAAATGTTCTGAAGTAGGTGCTACCAGTCTGAAAACAAAACCTAAAGGAGATCCAAACCAGGCATTTGAAATCTGGCCATCACATCCAGTGTTTTAATAACCCACCTACAGACAGCTCCAAAACAGTAAGAGATCATTACATACATAATATGATAATATTATGTATGTAATATTATATACATATACATAAGTGGACCATTTCCCTAAACGAGATCACACAACTTCCACACAGAGATCCCAGAGCCCAGACCTGTAATCACTGAACTACAGTGACCTTAGAGAGAGACAGAACCTCAGCTAAAGTGACTGAGAATTTACTGTGTCTACTGGCTGTTTTCATGTTTAATACCTTTAAATAGTTGCGCTCTTCCCATAATTTATATTTTTATTCTTTAAACTTCTAGTCACCTGGTCTTTGTGGCTTTAGCCTTCCAGTTAAAACATTATTATTAAAATTAGGTTTGTCCTTCACATGTTGGCACTCTACAGGCCACAATTAAGTTACATCTTGCATTTCTTTTTGGTAAGCTAAGGATATTAAGTTCTGCCACTCATTAAAAGGCATCATTTCAAGACCACAAACCACTGATGCTTAGAGCTGCTGGTCTAATATCATTGCCTCGCAGAAATGCCTTCACCTCTGAAACCACTATCAAGAAAAAGAGCAGAGTTGGTAAGAGCACTAAAAATGTCTGTCCCAGAAGTGTCTGACTGCATGTTGTCAGTTTGCCTATCCAGATATTTACCAGTTTATAAAAACTCCTGATAAATCACAGAGAATCTTGCAGTGGAAAACTGCCTGGGGGAACTTTTTGGAGAGAATGTTCTGGGTCTGAATGTCTGTAGCTCCAACAGGCACACGCTCTGCAGTGCCATGTCAGAGGATTTCAGGTGTCCTGTGGTCCCATCACAGGGAGCCCAGGGTTTTGGAGAGCTCTGCACTGAGCTACACTCCAGTGCCTCTGGCAACCCTGACAATTCCTGCTGCTCAGTCCCCAGGCTAAGGTGAGACATTCATCCAGAGACAGGAACATGCAAGATATTCCCAAAAAATAGTTTTAATCAAAAGGTCACTGCTACCTTAGGCATTCTCCACTGACTAAAACCAATTTTTTTACAATGTGCTCTGTAGGCAGCATTGCAGCACAGCTCAGCATCTCCTCAAAGCATTCTGACACACGAGAAACTTGTGCTTGAAACCCAGCAAAATACACACCCTCCCATGCCTATCACAACTCTGATGTGTATGAGTACCACATGTGGCTTTACAGATCACACATCAGTAAATAATGCTTGTTACTGAGCTATTTAGGAACACAAAAAACACAGTTTCATTTTTAACAAGGATTTGTCCTCATAGAGCAATATTCAGCCTGGCAAATCTTCTAAGGGAAATAGAAAATTACATTGGCAAATCAACATATGTCACCATCCACTGAAGGTTAAAATGAGAAAAGCAAGGAAGGGGATAAATGAGCCACCCAAGGTCGCACAAAATCAGAAGAACAACCAAGAATAGAACAAAGGCCTCTTCATTACTAAGATCACAAATGCATTCGATTCTGCATTAGTTAATCTACAGAGTATGAGCATCAGTAGCAAGACATGTCCACAGGAGAAAATATAATAATAATGAGCTGCAAGTTCAGCATTACCTAAAGCCACAGGGTATAATTAAAAGGCACAGGGCAAAAATGACCTGACCTTGACTGCCACTCAAGTGATGAGAGGAAAGAAAATGCTATCAAGTATTTCAATTCTAGAGAAACCCAAAGCACAACAAACCTGGGGGAAAAAATCAGTTTGGGATCTAGATTTGCAAAGCAGATCTCTACCAGATCTCAGATCTGCTCTGCTTCCCTCCACACCAGCCTTTGTGTCTTAGCAGCAGCAGCAACAAATGCCTCTGGAAATGCAATAGAAAAGAGTCAAGCCCAAGCAATATTTTATGTTTGCAAAGGATAAGCTGGATAAAAACCAGAAAATAACTTCCAAAACAAGTAAATTTGGGTGTTTTCTTTAAACATTTTTTCAAAAGAATTATTACAACTGTTTTGGCATCCACAATTATTGCCTGTAGCTTTTCATCTCCTAGTCCAGGAAGACTGGTTTGTGCTCATTCAGTGCAGGTGAAGAATTTTTCTTCTTGATTTTTCTCTTTCAAACCTCCTACTCCTCTCAATAGAAATAACCTACAGGTTGAAAAAGTACTTCACAAGAATAAAATTAATTGGGAGGAGGGTGTAGCTGCTCGCCAAACACGAGCTGAGGTAGCAGAAAATCTGTTTATTTTGTTTGTTCAATTGAGTTCCATATATCAAAAAGAGAAGAAAATAAATTGAGGAGGTAACATTTTTCTCCCTAAAAACTATACCAGACCTACTCACAGAAAAAAATCACACTGCCCTGCTCTATGTGACTGTGCTGAGTTACTTCACTCCTCTGAACTCATTCTTTCTGTGCCTAAAGAACACAGCACTGGGGACCACTTGTACCAGTTGGGTCTCTGAGCACCACTAAAGCCTTCTGTTATTAATAAACCTCCTCCTTTCCAAGTGGATTATTTATAAATGAATTGTGTGACCTCTGGCAGGCTAGAACTAAACAGAGAATACAGTTTGTTCCCCTTTAACTGAAAGACAAAGGCTATGGAAAGATGAATAGAGAGAAGCAATTAATATTTCCTAATAATTGTCACGGTGAATGGGAGAACTGCTACGTTTCTCAGGGTTTCTGCACAGAAAGGTTCCAGGTAACTATTCATTCACGGGGCTGGGTTCATGTAAATCAGATGTTGTTGCCAAGCAACTAAAGGTGCTAAGGAATGAAATACAGTCTGCAGAAACCTAATAGCCTGGAGAGAAAAAGGACTACACTCTGAGATTTATGGCATATATAAAAGGAAAAGAGTCATTCTCCCACACACAAAGAACACAGATACTTTATTATAAATGTCCTTAGCATGTTTTTCTAAGGCATAATTAAGCAATAAAATTCCCACTACACCCCAAATCAAACAGGTAAATTCTTTTTTTTTTTAATGTTTCGCTCATTAAGCTTTCTAGAAATAGATCTTGAGAAATTAGCTACCAAGACAAAAGGTAAAATGTAACCCAAAGATCTTTCTTTTGCCCAAGAAAAGTGTTAGGTACACAGACAGCACCGCAACCGCCAATCAGCTTTACACTTTACCTTCTTATGTTTTTATACCATGCTCATTAACATTGCATCTGATCATCAGAAATTCTCTTTAAGCTTATTAAGATTTTAAAATATTTTTAGCAAGTTAATTAGAATACATTAACAGGGCTCATCTGTGTTCACCCATCATGCATATTTTATTTTATTCAGGCAAATTGCTTTTAAATGAAATATTAGATCTAGGAAGGGTACGCTGTTGGGTACTGAACAATACAAGCCCTCAGTACAAACATAGGCTCCCACACATGAATAGCTTCATGCCACTGAAAAGTGGGGACTTTCTGATGGCAAAGGGCTTTTTAAATTCCTATTCTCATTACAATCCCCTGCAGCTGCATTGTGCAGACGTGGACCTGCTGTATCACCCTAATACCTGAAACCATCCTTTGTTGCCCCCATGTTCCCATACAATCCATAAAAGTTAAAGACTCAGAGTCCATGGCAATGGGAGCCACTGGTCCAGCTAAGGAGAAGGAAAGAACATTTTCAGCCCCTCACACCGTAATTCAAAGACTTTTACAAATTCATGTCTGGTGGGTTTGTTTTCCTCCTGATGATGGTGTCTGAGGATATCCCTGGATCTCAAGGCAGGAGCCCAAGTAGAAGCTCTGGCGCGGTGTGGCACAGGCTTCCAACAGGCAGGGGTGCACATGGATTGGCAGAAAAACAGGAACAGCTCACAAAGGATGAACCTGGAATACCCTTTGCTTTAGCGATCATCATAAATGCCTCCCTCTAATGTGCACTCAATGTCACCAAGTATAATTGAATAATCATTTCTGAGGAAAAAGGAGACAACAAAAATTACCTTGGCGTATTTTTGGCATGCCACTTGCAGAATTTCACTCAAATCAGATGAAGGCCATCACTGGCCACTGAAACTTAACTACAATGCTACTAATAATAAGGTGTTCCTGAAGCTCCTGATATACCTTCACTCAATCCAGCCAAATAAGACATCTTTGAAATTATTCCTTTATGGCCCAAATACTTCTTATCTGAGGAAGGATGGCAAATCACACTAATTTCACCAACAGTTCTCAAGTTAAGCAGTTACTTTTAGAGATCTGCATAAATAAAAGTATAAACAAAGTTTGCCAACCTCATGCTTGATTCAGATTTTGCACTCTCACTGCATTTCAATTAACCTGCCACAGATTGCCAAGATGACATATTTGATTCAGATAGTAAAGAAAACACTCTTAAAAAAACAACAGGTCTGAATCCTTTGATGAGTGATCATACAATCCATATCAAAACACACATTTAAATCTCAGTCACCACACATTTCATGATCTGCATCATTAACACTGTCTGGTTTGAGGGATTTTGATAATCTCTTTGACAATCTATAGCAGTTCTTTATCTCCAAGGCACTGATGCCTTTTAAGCAATGATCATTATTTAGGTATGCTTTGTGCCTGTAGCTTTCCCTGAGATGTTAATCTCCATAATTCAAGAGGCTGCTCTTTTATAAACTGCTGCCATACTCCCCATGTTTTCTCCCACTGATGAACCCCAAAATCAGGCACGTTTCATTTAGCATTTGGCTGAACACACCAGCTATGCTCACATGAGGATATTTTAACCACAGCTGAGCAATCCTACAGAAAGTTCTTCCAAAGGCCAAAAGAAGAGAACTGTATCAATGGATGGAGTCCCTTTTCTCTGGATAAATCACTATGAATTGCACTGAACCCAAACCCACCCTGCCATAACCTTTTCCTCCTATTTCTATGTTTATTAACCAACTCACACATCAAAAGCATAAGCTGCAGTCTGCACTTTTTTCTCAAGCTTGACCAAGCAGAAGTTTTATGTTTTAAAGGAATTCTCTGCCTTTGACAGCTGGAGAAGAGATTCCCCCTCCCTGCCACAGAGCTGGAATCCAGCAGCTGCCTTGGCTGCAGGGATCAGCTGGGATCTCTCCCCAGCTCTCACTGCTGAGTAACGAGCCACACAATCCCAAAAACCTATTTGCTGGCATTAAAAAACAAAAGCTGCCTTGGTTTATTTTGTAGCATTTAAGCAGAGATATGTCCTATCCTAAGGAAAAAAACCCCACATAGAAATCAATATAAATTTCTAGTAGCACCCTAATTGCAAAGAGTAGGGCTTGAATGAGCAATGAAGGCAAACCAACATTTTAATGTCATTTAGAGTGACCAAAGACACTGAAATATGTTTACAATTAAGAGTATTCTCTAGATAAAGGAGGGGCTAAAATAAAGCATGACTACCAGACAATAGTAAAATAAAATGCAATTTAGCAAAGCACATTTTGTCATTGGCCTACCCTGGCGCACGCTCCTTGTTCCTGCAACAGAAACAGTGACTCATTTATCCAAGCCAGCACAATTTTCACAAATCCCTATAATATCACTGCTAGAGCTGCATCTGCAGCACAGCTATGCTCAAGCTCACCTGGCTCTGGATTTTAATGAGAACCTGGAGCTCTCCACTGCTTACAGGAACTTCCCTGTTAACCCAGCCTTCCCCAGAGCAGCTCAGAGTGTGTTATCCACCCCAATCCCCACCTGCAGCTGCCATCCCTCCAGAGAAGTCTCAGCTACCTTCATTAAAAAGCTGAAAAACTCCTCCTGTCCATTCCCTCCCTCTTCCCCTTCTCCCAAAAACACAGCATAGAGGACTCAGGGCCAATTCTTTTCTTTGAACTTTCTTCTGCAAAGGCCAAAATCTTCTACTACCTAAACCCCAGCCCCAGCTAAGTATGGGACATCACTGAATAGCCACTGACTCTATCGGTCAATTTAATTTTTTTAATTATTACTTTTATTATCGTTATTGTTGTTGTTATTTTAAAGTAAGAGGCTGCTCACATTTTCCTTTCAAATGCAAAAGGATAAGGTTTTCCACTCTGGGTACATCCTCTGGGTACCTGAGATGTGGTTCACCAAAATCCAGCATATTCTCCGAGTCCCTTTCACTACATCACATCCAATCCTCACATAAAACAGCAGTCAACAAAAATGTGCAACATCTTTTCCCAATTCCTCACATTTAACACATTAAGTGGCAATAAAGGGTGCAGTGACTTTCCAAGGGCATGTACCTGTTTAATTATTCAAAAGAAAATTGACTCAGGCACCATGGTATGAAACACTAAAATATGCAAACGAAGTAAATTATGGAGGAAAGCAACAAAAGAGAAGAAAAAGGATCATGGTGAGAGCAACATATGGGGGCAGATTCTGATCATCTTGTTGTTTCTGAGTTTCTCTATACATGTGTGTATAAGAAGGAAAGCTTGTGAAGTGACAGAGAAATTATTATTTACTCATTTCAGTACTCAGACCAGGGTCTTGAAACAATCTAACCATGCCTGGAACTTCCTAAGAGAGTGTTATTTTCACCTATATACATGAAGCAATTTCAGAAAAAGGAATGTTTACACCTTTCTAGGCAATCAAATCTTACTGCTGGGAAAACACTTGTTTCAACACAGGCTGTATAGAACAGAAGAAAAGGTGCAGGACCTGATCCATGAATAAATATCATTTATTCTAAATTAAAGGTCTGAAATTACTCACTAATATAATAAGAACAGGTTAACAGAAAGATATCATAACACCAGTTCTCGCTATTTGTCCATAAAACATGAATATCCCATTAAAACAAAGAGCATTTGATTTTACCTTGGACTAAAGCAAATGTCTTTCCAATCAAGACATCCAATGAATTGAATGTCTCTTGTAAGCAGGTGCTACTGTGTTATATTTTCATCCAAACTGCTGAGAATAAGCTAGAAGAAAATGACAAAGTAAATTGAACAAGAAAGTGTCTGATCTTGATGAATAATTCAATGATGCAATGCAACAAATTCTGATTTTTTTTCCTGGTAAAGGCAGTTTACAACTGTCCTTTGCTTAGAAAAATGACCTTCTCATGGTAATTATACTTTTGTCTTTAGGCACTGGATGACAGTCTCAGTAATGCTCATGATTCTAGTTCACAGCTCTGCTGCTGATCTCAAAGCACTCCATTCCTGCTATATCATCTAATCCTTTTTTAATAACATAATCCAGCTGCTGAAGAACTTCGGCTATAATATCAGGCACATTGGTCACTGACCATTCTGGAACTATTCTGGTTGCCTTTCTGAAGTCCTAAAAAGCACCAGAGAGCCACAGAGCCACAACCACCATTCCCATTCCCCAGGGAACTGCTTGGCTGCATGGATAACAACAGTGCAGACACAGAACACCATCACTCTGCCACTTCACAGCCAGCACAGACAGAAGGAAGCCTGGAAGTATCAAGCTGTGACACACCAAAGTTGGACTTGTTGCAAGAAAAGGTTTTAATAGTCAGGATAACAAGACATAGGAATAGGTTAAGCACCATTCCCATTCCACGAGGAATTCCTAACTGCATGGATAACAACAGTGCAGACAGAGAAAACCATCATTCTGCCACTACAGAAAAGTCACTGTGCAGCCAGGACTGCCAGAGCCACAGGCCCAGAACAGCCATGGCCATACAGTCCAATGAAAACAGAGTTCACCAGGAAAGGGCTGAGCTGGACACCACTCTCTGCTCCCAGAATGATGTTTTTTACTACCAACAATTTAAAAAGGCAGATAAGAATTCACCTGTCAAACCTGCAGCATCCAGAGTAAACACTGCATTGGAAGAAGCTCATCACTGGGGAGATGGGCTCAGCCTGGTGATAACCAGAGAGCCAGACAAATCTTCCCTACAGCTGTGCTACAGCACAGTGTATTCAGGTCCTTCAGTAAGCCATTCTTCACATATCAGTATTAAAAAGGGACTTATTCACTAGAAGATCATGACTGAGAAAGGCTCATTTTGCCTTTTCTCATTTATTCTTCGCTCATTGTGCTCTACATCTCTTCCTTGATGCACAGACTTATTGTAACAAAAACATACAGCAAATAATACAGTCTGCAGTATGCTATCAACCTGGTCTGAGTACTGAAATGAGTAAATAATTTCTCTGTCACTTCACAAGCTTTCCTTCTTATACACACATATATGGAGAAACTCAGAAACAACAAGATGATCAGAATCTGCCCCGATATGTTGCTCTCACCATGATCCCTGCAGTAGAAAAACAACAAAATTAAGAAAAAAACAACCCTACTAAAATGTGTGACACTTGACAAAACCAGTAGGACTGTCTTAAATGGAAGTTAGGACACAGGCACTCAGGTGCCTATTTTCTGTCCCCTGCAGTATTTCAGCATTCCTTGCTCATGAATACTCAGATTACATTTGGCAAGTTGGCAGCACTTCTTAACACCTAACAATCTAATAAAAATATTTTTTTCTCTGTGCTAGACAAATCTGCCCACCTTCAACCTCTGCTACCCATAAAACATTTATTCAAGTACCTTTACTCTGAACACAGTTAACCTTTTCAATGTACAAAAGCTTCTGTGCCCCTTAAATGAACAAAGAGCTCCTAATGAACAAAAAATACTTTCATGACTAAAAGTTTAATATTAATTCTGGGAATACAAAGTATAATTTTACTACCCATATATTGTACATAATACAGTATATAGCTCATGCATCCTCTTTTAAAAGGTTTCTGTTTTCAAATTACCATTGTACAAGACTTTTATACACCACAAGGATACTTTAGGTTACTGCAGATTTACACTAAGGATCGGAAAAAGAATGATCATGAAAAAGAAAAAACCCACTTGCACTAGTTTAAAAGCCAAGGGATGAATGTAAGAGGAAAACAAGATTAATTTTGTTTTCTTCATTTCAAGGTTAAACCTCAAGGAACCTTAGCATCTCACACATGGATGTAAGTTTTCAGTGCATGGTCCGTGAACCCCTGGCTGCCCATAACATAAGAGAAACACACTGGTTGCCAAGGAGAGTTGAACTTACCATGCAAGAAGTCCAGTCCCATACTGAAAAATTTAGAGACCCTAGAAATTTTAAGTTTGAAAATCAGTGATCAAGAGGAAAGGAAGTGGAATGTGAGTGGTTTTCACCCTCCTTTCCCCAGTTTCTTACACGGATGAAGGATCAGAATTGGACTGGAAGGCTTGAATTCACCAGTGTCACACTTCTCTGTGGGGACATGTTACATCAAAGCAAATGCTGGCTTTAGTTCTGTATTTTTAGCTGTATTTTAAATGAAAAACTGCACAGAATTCTGCAGTAACACAACTGTTGATCACACTCCGTTTTGCAACAGAAGTCCTGTCAGATATTTAGCCTTAGTTACTAAAAACTATCTTCAGGGAGTACAAACATTTCCCCTCTGGCATCCTGTCAGTCACAGCAAATCTGTAAATAAACTGTCAAACTCCATTCCAATCATTCCTGAATCTGCAAGGGAAAAAAAGTAGTAAAATTGGTGCAGCTGGTTGTAGTCCCTGTAGAGCAGGGCTGATTTCACAGCTTTAATATGGTTCACTACTTCACAGCCAGTCCGATCTGATATACAGCATGCAGAAATGAGTGACACCTTTGCTAATCATTTTCTTAAACTTATCACATGTGGAGGTAATAACAGATGCAATGACTTTTCAAGGGCATGGACTGGTTAATTTTTCAACAGCAAATCGACTCAAGTTCTGCAAAATTAAAAATCCACTAAGACACACTGTCAAGCTATCTAAATTATAGAAAATCACACAAAAAGGGAAAAACAAAGGTCTGGTCATGAGAAAGACAGTGTTAGACCCTCTCCTTATATTGTCTTATGCAAAGTAGGAATGCAGCAGCAGCAATCAAGCCAAAAATCTAAAGAGAGGCTCTGACTTTAGCAAAGACTGACTGAATAAAATGGGAAACCCTATGAACTATTACCTGGAACATATTAGCAACTTTGTTCTGTAATTCATAACTTATTAAGCAATCCTGAAGGAGCTGGTCAAGAATTTTTCTGCCAGATACGTTTTGTTGGACCACAACAGCTAATTGAAGAGTTTTTCAAGGCCACGCTGGAAAAGTGCAACCGAAGAAAGATCAGAAAGTAAATAAACACTATCACCTTGTTGCCTATGGACTCAGTTAGGACATAAATCCCCTGATTTAGAGCAGACACAGAACCTGAATCAGGATCTGCTTTATCCCGCAGATTTTCCTTCACCATCAAGTTATACAAAGTCATACTGTCTCTCTGGACTGGTGAATATTTCATAAGAGGCAGAATAGCCCCAAGCAGAAGACAGACTGACTTAAAACCCAATAGCAAAGACACTGGCTTGATTTATGTTAAATTTAGGTTCAAGACTCATTTCTGTTATCACTCAAAAAAGGGATCTCAGCCTCCTAAAGGAGATGCATCCTTCATGTTTCCTCACAAAAGCCCCCTTAAACGTGACTTTAACTGTGAGACAGTTTGAACAGAAATTTTGAAATTACATCAATTCTTATGAAACAAAACTACAAGTGTTTGATTGCAGATGCTCTCACAGTCTCCCTGCTCAGGAAAGCAAACTTTCCGTGCTGAAATGCACCATAGGAAAGCAAAGAGCCCTGAGGTCACTATGACTGCATTGAGTTTGAAGGTGGAAAAAACTAACATCACCCCCTTAATTAGGGTTGCCATATGGTCAGATTTCTGCTTTCATGTTTCCTTTCTTAAGCTCAGATTTTGACTGGCTGCAAAGAGGAATACAAAATGCATCAAGGTTTACCATATGGGCCCCGGTCTCCTGTGCACTACATGTGTCAGAGATCTGACATATCAAAGACATCATGCTCACCACGCAAAGCCTACATGCCCTATCAGCTACTGTTTCCTTCCATAAATTCCCAGAAGAAACCATGGGAGCCCTACCAAACATCTTCCATTTTCCTACCACACAGAAATCCAGACCATATGCTTCAAAGTTTGCAGAAGCAACAACTGATGCTCTCCAGGAATGAGTGTCAGCCTGGTTTATTCTCCTCTGCTGGTACACAAACATCTCATCCAAGCTGCAAATAACCCCCTGTGAACCTGAAAACTTCAGTGATCCAGGTCTGGACCCTTGTACATGTTGGAGCTCAGGGTCCTTATCAGAGCTTTCAGCTGAGAATTAAGCACCAAAAAAAGAAATCGCCGGGTCTGAATCTCATTTCCCATTTCACAACTGAGGGAGTTGATAATCCCAGTCTAAAAATAGTCAATTTGTGCTCAGAACATCCTTGGCAGATAGGAATTATCAGCATCCTGATTTCAAATGTGAGAAAAAGAGAAGATACTCATCTAGATGAAGTAGGACTGCAGGCCAAGTCTCCTGAGGGTCAAAGCAGCACTGAAATCACCCCACATTTTCACTGTGAACTGCAGCCATGGCTCTGCTTTACAATCAATGAGACATCAAAATCCAGCCCGTACACTCCTTTCCATCCAAAAAAAGCAACATTATTTCAATTTCCAATAAGAAAGAAAATGGTTTATTGGATTGTCCTTCCAGTATAAATATATATAAAAAAATTACTTTGCATACAGAAGTTTCAGCCCTAGAAAAGTCCACAGTGAAATACACCCCCCTCTGGCAGACAGCACAGCACAACACAGCAACTCCTGACATGAAATGAACCCTAAGATAACACCTGACAAAAAGGGGACTTTAAGTAAAAAGAATGCAATTATCCCAATGGGAGTTGCTCCAGGGCACCTGTGTTAACCTCCCTGCCAAAAGTATTTTGAACTCTTTAATGGCTACAGATGATAAGAAAAGTTATGATGAGAGAAAGTCTGTGAGGCAACACCTGCAAAGTGAAGAAGTATTTTTAAGAAAAATGCTTCAGATACAGAGACGGAAGTAATTAAAAACCCAAAGAAAAATGTGTACTGCTGTCTTTGTTTTCACCCAAGTTGAACTTCCCCTGGAATTGAATCGCTGGCTCACTGGGGAAGCTGGCTGACATCCTGAGCCACGAACAGGAAAAGCTTGTCTGGGAAATCAGCACAAAACTCAGGCTTGTTTGTTTGGAAAGGAGCCCGCAAGTAAACACACACACAGACCCAGACCAAGGTCCGCAGCACAGAACAGCAAGGGAACAGGACTGGGTGATAAAGAACCAAAATTCTCCACACTGACTTTGTCTCAGTCTGATTTGCTTTCAGGAATGGCAGGTCCATGAGGCCAGGAGGGAAATCCAGACCAGAGCAAACTTACTGTCAATGAAACAGACCAGGTTAGGGAACATTTATATAAATTGAATGCACGGAAGTCCATGGGACCTCATGGGATGCACCCCTGAATGCAGGGGTTGGCTGTTGGCTGATATAATTGTGAGACCACTTTTTATCTTTGAAAGGTCATGGCAATACAGGGAGGCTCCTCAGGACTGGAGGAAAGCAAATGTCACTTCTATCTTCAATAATGGCAAAGAGGAGGACACCAAGAATTACAGGTCAGTCAGGCTCACCTTGATCCTTGGGAAGATGGAGCAAAACCTCCTGGAAGCCATTTCCAAATGTATGAAGGATAGAAACGTGACTGGCATTAGTCAGCACAGCCTTCTAAGATGAGATGACTGTTTGATGGATGAGGAGAAAGCAGGGGATGTTGTTTATCTCTATTTTAGCGAGCCTTTTGACTCAGTCTCCCACAAGATCTTCACTGACAAGCTGATGAAGTACAGGCTAGATACATGGACAGTGAGGTGGACTGAAAATTGGCTGAACTGCTGGACTTAAAGGTTGTGAACGGTGGTACAAAGTCCAGCTGGAGGCAACTCCCTCACAGTGGTGTATCCCAAGGGTCAACACTGGTCTGATACAATTCAATGTTAACGAGCTAGATGATGGGACAAAGTGTACCCTCAGCAAAGTCTGCAGGTGACACAAAACTGAGAGGAGTGCACACAAGAGGGTTGTGCTGCCATCAGCAGGACCTCAGCAGGCTGGAGGAATGGACCAACAGGAACCTCAACCAGTTCAACAAATGGAAGTGAAAAGTCCTGCAGCTGGGGAGGAAACACCCCATGCACCAACTGGCAGGAGGCCATCGGCTGGGAAGCAGCTTAGCAGAAAAAGATCTGAGGATCCTGGAGTACAGCAAGGCAAACAAGATCCAGCCATGAGTCCTTGCAGCAAAGGCAGCCAACAAGATCCTGAGTGGCACCAGAAGGCACAGCACTCGCAGGATGAGGAACTGCCCAGCACATGGGACACACATCAGCAGTGCTGGGTCCAGGCTGGGCAAGAGAGTGCAAGGACATGGACTGGACTGAGCCCAGAGAAGAGCTGTGCAGGTGGTTAAGGGACTTGAACATCTGGCATACAAGGAAAGGCTGAGAGAGCTGAAACTGCTCCGCCTGAGGAAGAGAAGACTCACAGGGAATCTTATCAGTGTGCATAAATGCTTCATATGGGAGAGTAAATAGAGTCTTCTCCATACTGTCCAGTGATAGAACAAGACACAAAGGGAACGAATTGAAATAGAAAAAAATTCCTTTTAAATAGAAATTTTTACTTTAACTGTACAGGTGATGTAATAGACACAATTGGGTTTGTTCACTAAAAGCAGGACTTGACCCTTGGACAAGTTCTTCTTTTCTAATCAAGTCCCTCAAAAGCAAGGTCTGAACCTTGAACAACATATTTTTGTTCTCTATAAGCAAAATCCGAACCTTGAGCAAATACATGTTAGACTCAACTTCTCTTGCGGTTACTACTTAACCTTCATAGTTGCTTAATTGCTTAACTAGTTTCTCAAGCAGAGATACGGTCACCCTATAAGGAAAACCAGCTGCCAACTCAGCAGAGGATGACTACAAGCCTTCATCCACACGACCACCAGGGGGGCAAGAAAAGACCACCTAGCAACACGACGCACATGCGCAGAAGACTACACAGAGACGTCACGTCACAGGATGTGCGACTGGATAAAAGGGAACAAAGAACTGATTGCCCGCGCAGCATTTAGGAGGAGTTCAAACTCCCCGCTGCTGCCCAGCGCTGTGTTTGCCTTTGCCTTGCTTGCTGTAATTAATAAATTCAAGATTTGACCTCGAGCCCTTGTTGGTTCCCTCTATCACAGGTGATCAAACACTTCAGCAGGTTTCCCAGATAGGCTCTGGAACCTCCACCCTTTGAGACAAAGGGTAGGTTTAGATTAGCTACAAGGAAAAAATGCTTTACTGTGAGGTTGGAAAGACACCCTCTGGGCTCCCCAGAAAACTTTTGAATGCCCCATCCCCAGAACTGTTCAAGGCCAGGTTGGTTGGGGCTTGGAGCAACCTGGTCTAGTGGAATGTGTCCCTGCCCATGGCAGCGGGGTGGAATGAGATGATCTTCAAGATCCCTTCCAACCCAAACCATTCTGTGATTCTATGGTTCAAACCCAAAGTGGACACAGTCCTGGGCCATCTCCTCCAACTGGCCCTGCTCTGACCAGGCGAGCTCCAGAGGTCATTTCCATCCTCTTCCACACTGTGATTTGAATTACTCTAACACTACACATAACGGCAAACAGTGCAAAATATCCTGAAAGACCGCTTTGCAAAAACAGCCTGGGTGAGATATTAATGTACAAAGATCCATTTTTCATCATCATATGCTTCAGTCTGTATAGACAAAAATACTAAGCTGCATGTAAGGATCTACTTTGAAATACATAGAAACTAAATACCTGGGGAGCTAGGAATCAGAGCAAAACAGAAATGTGGTCATATGCCTCTAATTTAAAGTGCATCTTCACTAGACTTCATGAAATCAGGACAGAACAAGCTCAAGATGACAAAATTACTTAAGACAGCACCATTACGAAGGTAATTTTTTTGACTAGTAAGTAATGACAGTCTTGAGGACATCACAGCTATTCTGCAGAGCACAAGTTTGTGAAAGTAGCCATCTCTGCTTTGCAGGAGCCTTTTACTCCAACTAAGCCAACTGATTTCAGTAGGAATTGGGTGGGACCACAGCAACACAGTGCAGCTTTGAAAGCTCTGACGGTCTAGCCCTAAAGACTTCAACAAGAACCAAAAACATTTAAAGCTGAAGACCTTGAAGACAGCCAATTTACATTTTGAGATAACACAATTGAGATAATTTTCTATTCCCCCTTATAAGCAGGGGACTCTTCATCATTTTCAAGTTCCTCATACAACATTTCATCAGAAAAACAAGTGGTACATCCCAGCATGCATAATACTATGGTTTTTAAGTGAGTAAAAAGGACAGAATATGTATAAAGGACATGACTAAATTAATTTTCAGAACCTCCTGATTTTGAAGTGCCTGGTATTTAACACTGTGATAACTCCAGGGAGGAGAGTGGTCCGTAACTTTCTAAGGAGGAAACAAAAGGAAGGGCTTGGATGCTGCGGGGAAACAGATAGACGGACACATTTACTTGACATGCTCCCTTGAAGCCCTGCAGGCTTCATCAGCTGTATTTGTAAGGCCTTTGAAGTGTGGCTGTTGCACAGCTTGTAAGTCCCTTCCCCTGGAGCTCGGGAGCTTGTGGTGTTATAAGCTACTTAAGCTCCTTAGTCCAGATCTAAGCAAACAGCTTGACGCACTTACAAGCTTCACTCCCTCTTATTCTGAAGATGTTAAGCTGCTTAGCTTACTGTCTTCAACTTTCAAATTCCTACAACCAAATCCTACCCATACACCACGAATCTGCCTTTATTAGCCTGATTCTCCCCTCTGCTGAGGATTCTGAATGTCTTTTGCTAAGTCACCAGTACAACAAAATGTTCTTTTATAGTTTAGTTCTTCCAAAGGCATAGCCAGCACCTGAATGCCCATTGCTTTGGCAACTACCACTCTGCATTTCCAGTATCCACAGATTATTGTATATCAGGCATATTCACCTGTTCTAACAAATCTCTTTCCATTAATAAAGTCTGTTAAATATTTCAGTTAGTATTTTTTTAAAAACCCTCCACACTGGTGTAACTCCTTGTTTTTACTATGAGCTTTTGTTTCAGTAGGAACTGCAGAAACTTTTGGAAGAAATGCTGCTTATACATAAAAGATGGTTTTCATCTAAATCAGGCTAGTACCAAACTACCAGCATTCACAATTAATTATCTTACGAGAGAATCTTTAAACTTAGAAGTACAGTAAGGCTGGCACAAATGGACATGACACACTTTCTAGGGCTGAAATCATTAAAACTTTGTATCTATAAATAAAAGATAGGGCAGACATTAATAAATCTTAACAAGTAACCACAAAGAAGACACAATCCCATTTTAATCATAGCACAAAAATAAGCTACTGAGCCAAGTGTGGAAGTGCTGTTATATTGACACCAGAAATGTAAAAAAATAAGATAGAAAGGCTTAAAACGCCTAGTTTTCACTGAGGATATTGACAGAAGCAACACACTGGTGAAAGGCAGGCAATCATTACATGCTGTAAAATAAAAGAACAAATTATGTTGCAAAGATATAAGAAAACCACAGCAGTGAGTGTTGCTATACACTAATGAAAACCTGAAGCCAGAGCAGACAAAGCAGTTAATTGTACCAACTTGTAACATAATCTATATGGTCTGAATATCACATCAATACCAGGGCCATACAACAGCCCTCTTACCCAGGATGATGGCAATGACCAAAACATACACAAAGAGATCACAGACTGCCTGGACAGGCAATACAGGAACCATGAAACACTACAGTTATCCCTATATTAGGATAAACTAATAAACTAATAAATGTTAGGCTAAACATCAAGCTCACATATGCTTTATGCTACAACTTCTCAAGAACCCTAGGAAAAAACCCAAGCAACACTTGACTTGTCTTAAGCAGAAAATCCATGGGTTCAGGATGCCAACAAGGGATGTTTTAGAACAAATCATATGTTACCCATGCAAAAATTGCGTATAAATGGAGTGCCCAGTTGTTATAATGTTACCTGTGGAAAATAGAAATGCTTTACACAAGAATAAACACTGATTTCCAACAGGTACTTTGAGAAGGTTCTTCACCGAAGTTTCTTGTAGAAAGAAGGCTGCCACAGGACAAAAAGGGACGTGGTCTCACAAATTAATGATCATTTTTTAAAAAGACATGACACAAAGAGTACAAGTAAGTGATCAGTTTTCACAGCTGCTAGTGAAAAGTAATCTGGGCAAATGCAAAGAATTAGCAAACAAATCCAACTCTGAAGAGACCTAAATTTGCACACCCAATGGGCTCTGAAGTATAATCTTTGAGTAGAGCATGGCATATTTTAAAAGTTTCCTGAAAAAAACAGATCAATACTCAAAAATGGAAAAAGTGAGTATATTAAAAACTTTTATAAAAGGAACAAAGCCAGAAACAGTAATATGCCACATTTTAAATAAAAGTTGAGTCTCTGAATACTCAGTGCAGCACCACTCCTACTTTTCAAAAAGAACATAGCAGAAATGGAGACAACATAGAGAGACACAACAAGGCTGATCAAAGGTGTGGGACAGCTTCCAACAAGACATGAGTAAGTCCTGATTACAATTCTTCAGCCAAGAAAAGAAATGGCTAAGGGGATGCCAGGAGGAGGTCAGCAGAGCACAGGAAGTCAGAGATGATAAATACAGAATAACTATTCTCTGTTTCTCATAGTACAAATCCTACCAAGGTGCAAGTGAAGTTATCAGGTGACATTCTCAACACAAACAAAAAATAGGGACATCTCACACAATGCACAGCTCAGGTAAAGCTCTCGGTGCTGCAGGATACCATGGGTGCCAAAAACCTACATGATTTTAAGAAGTGATTAAAGAAAGCATGGCTAAACATCTGTCAACAAATGTTACATAAAAAACTTGAGGCTTGGGAAGTTGCTAAGCTGCAGACTGGGAGGATGTTCAAGTCTTGCTTGTGTATTAGAGACTGGCCACTGTCAGAGGAAGACTTTGGCCTAGCTGAGCCTTCAGCCTGACTCAGGATAACCATTCTTACCTTCACAAACAGCACCAAAACTATTTCAGCTTTGAGCACTCTTGAAAGAACCTTCCCTTATTTCTCTTTTGAACAAAAGCCTGCAAATCAGGTCAAACCAGAGGTGATCCAAAAGACTTTTCAGGTGGGAAGACACACCTTGCACAATTTTCCTTTCCCTGTCACAAAATTCATTAAAGTCTTTTACATTGGATGTTTCAAAAATTTACTATCAAGTCAACAAATAAGGTACCTTCAAATCTTGCAAAGAAATATTTGATTCTACCAGCCCCAAATGTCCAAGTGCAGCCATTCCCCACCTCAATGTGTTAGTTTCAAAAGTTATAAAAAGACAAAAGTCTTACAACCTTGATTATATCTATCATAATTCTGGAGATTGTAACAGTCTTGACCTTTTTACCTACATGCTAATGCAACTTCGCATTAATCTTCTCTGTTTAGCAGGAGTTATCAAATGCCATACAGCATGTAAACTACATCTTGATTGCTGAGAAAACAGCTCTTTGCAGAGCATTATTTAGGCAGGCACTGAAGTTTCATTGACTTGAGAGGTACCTGAGCACCTTCTTGCATCAGACACATCTAATCCTGACAGCACCAGGAGCCAACAGGAGCCAAAACCCTGGAGTTCAACCCCAAAACTTCAGTTCATAATATCCCACCCAAAGGGTGGCTGGTCAAGATGATGCTTTGCCTTCTTCCACGGTCATGAAGGGTATAAAACAATGCAGATAGAAGAGAAAGCATTCTCTATTTGTCAGAAGTAATTAAACTTGTCACTGACTTTCTGTAAAACTCAAGAGCCATCTGGGAAAAGAGCAGTATGTCTCCGCATCCATGTGAGTGACAAGGTCAGAGCACCCCTCACTTCCTTGGTTGCATCTCCATCACTGACTGTGCTCATCATGCTGTAAATTAATCCATAAAAATTTGGATGGAGTAGCTACTGTAATTAGCTCTATCCGTCCAAAGGAGGCAAAATGAGATGGGGTGGCTGTTGAGGGATCCAACTGGCTCGTGGCTGCAGAGTGACAGAACTAGGTCAATATACCAACTTTATTCAGGAGGAGGACAACATAAAATTAGCCTTGTCGTGTTACATTTCCCAGACAAGGTTTCAAGACCTTCAGTTAGCAAGAGCTCACTAATTAAATGTTTTATATTTATACTCGTCCCTGTGATCTTTTTTTAAATATATCCCATTAGAAACTCTCCTCGATCAATTTATGGACATTGTCTCACCTTGTGTACTTCAGACAAGAGCACCTCAACAAGCTGCCATTAGGCCCCCATGAAGCCTCCTGTTCTTCAGGCTGAGGAAGCCCAGCTCCTCCAGCCTCTCTGCCCAGGGCAGGTCCTCCAGCCCCAAGGCATTTTGGTGGCTCCCCACTGCACTTGGTCCAGTATGCCAATAAATTTCTTACATTAAGGGGCCCCAAACCAGGCACAGCACTCCAGATGTCATCTGCTGGGCTGCTGAATAAATGACAATAATCCTTCTCCCTCAACTGCCTGGCTGTGCTTCTGTTGGTATAGCCAGCACATTGTCAGCCTTCCTTGCTGCAAGGACACACTGCTGGCTCATTTTTAGCTAGACCTCCCACATCCTCTTCAGCTGAGCTTTCCCCCAGATTCTTATCAATGCAGGGAGTCTACGTGCCCCAGGTGCAAGACTTGACAATTTTCCTTGTTGAATTTGATGAGGCTCCCAACAGACCATTCCTCTGTTTAACATGCAACTTACATGACTTATTCAAGTCACAAGCATGAGCTTCTCATCATCATAGCAGAGGATAAGCCTGGAGATAGAGCTGAATGTGTAAGACAGGATTAGGTGTACGCTGGGTGGAGAAGTGTGTTGCACCGCTCACCTCTTCGGCCTTTTCTCATTATATCGCAAGACCTCTCTCAATGTTTATACTCACAGTGACCGATACCCTGGGGGTCTCACTGCTGATACTTCTCTGTTCTGAGAGACTCATGTCCTTGTTTGAGGGATTTCTGCCAGGAACTGCTAAGCACACACTGGGTCACAAATGACACGACTCAGTTTTCTCGCTGGCTTTCAGGAGGAGGTGAAAAATTCAAGTTTGGAACTTGGAAACTGTTTCAGAACATGCTTAAACACAAGTAGCATCATTAGTATCAACTAGTCAATGAGATTACAGTGTCTATATTTAAATATAGGCTCACAATAAAAACAAAAAAAAAAAATTGGCCAGACTAGAGGTAAAATCCATTTTTATAAAAATACGTACATTTTTTTCTAAAGGTGCTTTCTTAAGTCACAACTGGGATTGAAGGGTAAGGAAGCTTTCACTGCTATTGGCTCTACAGAATATATTCTGCAACTAAAGAAACAGCTGAATTTCCACCAATAATCCCGCAGAAAGTGTGTTCCCTCTTGGTTTTGTTTGCCTTCTAAATTTTCTGTGAACTTTGAAAACATCTCAGGACTGGCTGTCTGAACTTGCAATGGCAAGGGAAAGAATACAGGAGACTTACACAATTAAGTGTGAGGGAGGAGCTGCCACTACACTGACAAGTCAAGAAGTGCATGCATTTGTATTTATGCAAACCCATGCACACTTATGGATATCAACCAAGTGTGTCTCAAGGTAAAATAATTTCTGCCGCTAAGATCAGAATAGCAGGACACCTGTGTAATTTTAAAAACAGTTCCAGAAGATTTAAAGACTGCCTTTTTGCCAAAATACACATTCCTAAATAACTTCCAGGGACTATTTACTAAAATTATTAATAACATTCATACACATGGGCATTTCCTTTGCATCATTGTCAAGACTAACACATCAGACAACTGCTGTGCTTGCAACCTAGAAGCACTTGGGCATTTCATGCATGAGCAACACTAGGTCAGGAAGAGGTTAATGTGTGGAAACACAAAATGGATTTGGCAAGAAGGAAGAGGAGGAAACAGTGCATTTCAGCAGAAGAATATGACATTTCAGCACATGAGGATGTTAAAACATCAGCTATTTTCTTTCTAGGCAACAAGGGACGTGTACTACTACATGCTCCATACCTTGGCAAACTGAGCAAGTGTTAGAATTTTCAGAGAACATGGAAGGGAATAAGACAATCATTTCTCAGTACAGTGTGGGATTTGGATGAGCTGGTATCCACTAAGGATCTGGAAATGTCCTTTTTATCTCTCAGTTACAAAACAATTTGAAGCATGGCAGGCAGGAAACAGTTATTCCCATCCTGTTCTGCAGCTGAACCTAAATCAAGACCTGAAGTGTCAATTTACCCTCTAGAATCTTTTGTTGCAGTTTAATTTACCTTTCCTCCAGTGTAATCCTGGTGTCACCTTACTGTTTAATATTGAAAGTTATTGACAAAGGAAATGCTGATTCATGAAAGTGAGATTTTGCTCTAATGTATTCATGTGAAAACAAATGAGCTTGTACTGCTACATGGTTCTTCCTCTTGCTCACATTTCATTTCAGCCCTGATAGAATTTCAGATGGGATGAGTAAATCCTGCACAAATGCTGCAGCAAGTTTTTCTCAGCTGTGGGCCAACAAACAGAGCAGAGCACTGGAACAAGATGCCCAGGGAGGTCGTGGAGTCTCTCTCCCTGGAGACATTCCAAACTCACCTGGACACGTTCCTGTGTCACCTGCTCCAGATAACCCTGCCTCAGCAGGGCGGTTGGACTGGATGATCTCCAAAGGTTCCATCCAACCCAAACAGTTCTGTGATTCTGTGAACAAATTTGATTTCAAAAAAAGCCTCATATTCAGTGCAATAGGAATGCTCCTTGGAGTGTAAAAGGGCACGACCACTTTACAGACTGAAGCAGAGCTGTCTCTGAACTTACAGAATCTGTTTATCTAGCTTGTTCCCTATTCATACAGCACGTTCTGCTTCATAGATATATATTTGCTGGGGCTTAATCCTGATTAAGATTTATATTCTAATCCAGCACTACTTACCCTCACTATTCACAGCAGATGAACTATTCATAACCCAGCGCTTTCATTGATACTGTTTTGCAGGAGGAAGCTGCACAAGCTCCTGTTGTGCAGCCTGGTCAAACCTTAAAGGTCAACGCCAACCACGCTTCCTCTATGCCAGAGCTTCCAGGGCTTCTCCATAACTGATTCCCATTTAACAGTATGCATTGAAAATAACCGCTGTTTGCTCTGCCTGGGTGCTGAGATCCTCATTCTTTGCAGGTCGCTGGTGCCACATCATTCAATTCAGCTCAAGTACGAGATGATGCCATGGCAACATGGTCCTAGAAGGCCACAGGATCATTCTGGAAGTCTAGTTATCCTCTGACAGCAGTGTGGTAAAGAGGCCCCTAAGCCTGAAAGAAGTACCTGAAAACATCTGTGTAAGAGCATTTTCAAAAATCTTCAAGAGGAGAAGGCCAAGCAATGTCGGCCTCAAAACCACAAGACATCTCCTGCAAGGTAAAGATCTCTGTCTCCAACCCAGAAACTCCTCTCTACACACCACCCCTGCAAGGAGACACTCACTAGTTGCCACTGATACCTTATCCTGGTCTTAAAATTAAGAGAGCTAAACACAGTTAAGAGTGGAAAAGGGTTTTTACCTTGGTGTTTATTTAAGGATCCTTAGGTGCGCCGAAATGCACATCAAAATGCACCCCAAAATGCCCACTGAAGAAAATGGCCCCCACGATGTGATGTGTGTGCAATTATAGGCCTTGCTAATTAGCACATCTATCAAAGATTCCCCAGGGAGGGACTCCAGCAAGACCCCTCAGCGAGGAACCTTCCCCTGGCTGGGCCTGGCTTTGTTTACAGAATGTGTTCTGGAGAGGCCCTCGGGGTCTGGGGTTTCCAGGGTGTTTGGGCTCTTGGCTGAACGGGATATTGGGTCTAAGAGAAGTTATCAAACTTAAAGAATTGTAACTATGTAGGCTAAAAGCACTAAGAATATATAAAAGGTATATAAAAGAGTGTATAAAAGGGGTATAAAAGAAAAAGCAAAAAATCATCATGGCATCACCACCACCCTCAGCAACAAAGCCAGCATAACATCCAGGAGGTTCTTCAGCCAGAATGGTGTCATTTCTATTCCCAGCACAGATCAGGGATGACCATGGGAATGGACTGGGATGAATAGACTACACTGACAGACAGAAGCATTTCAGGCAGTCATTCTGCAGCCACACTCCAAGGATTTGTGCAGTGAGGAGCATTGGAGGAAACCAAGAAAGGGAAGCATTTTGCTAATTGTATGGTAGCAGTTATTGAGCATTCAAATGCATGAAACAAAGCAACACGGCAAATATCCTTAGGGTCCTCATCATGATGAAGAAAACAGGGCATTTTTAATTCTTTCCAGTAATAAAACATTATGGTGCCTTTCAGTGCCTTCACAGAACCATTTTGAATGGCTCTGGATGCAAGATGATTCAGAATTCTGAGAAACCAAATCAAGGGGAGGAGGACAAAGACAATATAGGAAAAGGATTGGGTTTCAATATTTGGAGTACAATGGGCAAAAAATTCTCTGGTAACTGGGAAGAAGGCTCACAAAACATGCTCAGTGCTCAATGTCTTGCCCCACTCTGCCACATGCTCCCACTGTAGATGTGGACGTTGCAAACAACTTAATTCTGGCACTGGAATCCCATCTCCCAAAGCCAACCAGCACTTTGGATACAGTAGATATGCCCACCACATTAGGCTAAAATAGAGCAGCAACCACTTCCCAAGCCTCTATCACATCAATTCCAACAGTTATTCTTCCAGGAAAAGGTTAACCATGTACTGATGCTGAATCAGTTGTACTCACATGCACGATTATGAAGCTACTTGCACTGCTTACCTCATACACTGGGAGAAAAAAGGGATCTATGTACAGTGAAACCAGAGCAACTGCTGCAAACATCAGCTGTCACCCCTGCTCTGCCAGCATCCCACTTGCATGGATTCCCGAGTGCAACAGTGCTTTCCAGAAGGCTGACGGACAGTGGTGGAGGTCTCATGTTTTTTGTCTCTACACCCTGCTGTAAATGCAGAGCAGACAGAGCAGAGGCAGCTCCTCCACTGGGGCTGGACATATGCCTTGACAGCACCAGAATAAATTGAATTGAGGAGCACACTGAGCTGAAAGAATTTTTTATCACTATACTGACAAGCTAAGAACACTTCTGCATGGGGGTTCAACAGGACAGGCAAGTTCTTCCACAGTGTATAATAATGATTCCTGTAGCAGCTCTGGAGAACACCTCAGAAGCCCCATCACCTGATCCAGAGCCATGCAGCACCAGGACGGATGCAGAGGCACAGGCACAAGCTCGGGAATATTGGTCCCACCCCATGTGCCTGGCTTGCCCAGTCATGCAGCCAGACCTAGATCTGGTTATGGTGTCCTCTCTCCATATGGGACTGTCACAGGGTAGCCACAGGGAGGTTTGGCAGCTGGTGTGCTCCATTTCATGTTCCGGAACAGCTTCCGAGGAAAACAGCAGCTTAAAAATGAAAAATGAGCTTTTACACAGGCAAGTAGCTTGGCTGTGCACAAAGCAGGCAAGCCCAAAATCGCACACACATTTTCCTCTTTCCTCCCTGGATTTCTACTGATTCCAGTCAGTGTTTTATAAGTACAAAAATTATAAAAAATGTAAACCAAAGGATAAAAAAAAACTTGGATCAATCTAGTTCTGATATGTGGAGGCACGCTTCATTTATTTTGGATGTTTTAATCATAGAGAGAGATATATCATGTGAAACAAGCATTTTCCTCGCTAGCTACCAGTGTTTAGTGTTAGCAAAACAGAAGCCACTGAACATTTATTCAGGTGAACTCATGTATGTAATGGAGTTGCCTTCAGCAACTCTCCCTCGCTCCTGGGCCTCCTGTGACTGTGCTACCTACATTTATCTTCCTCTGATGATCACAGCTGGGCAGGATTTTCGAACTTTAAATCAGAAAGCCTTGAAATCTGCATCATACACAGGGCTAACAGCCCAAACAAAGAGGCAAGAGCAGCAAGAGGTTTATTGTAACACTGGTATTTTCCAAGCTCTTATCGAACAAAGCATTTAATCTAATGTATTACACTTAATGAAGAGTCAGGAACTTGTACTGCAAGTAACAGATCAGATATAATTGGAATTTGCTCTGCACCACTAGCCTACATATATCAATAAAAACAATAACCACATTGGATTTTGGGCTCACTTCATTTGCATTTCTTAATTTAGTGTTTAACTAATTTAACAATAGTAATGATTTAATTCAAATTAAAATCTAAGGAAAATAATTTTTAAAAGCCATTAAAGATTTCATTAAGTTCCATCTAAATTAATATTAGCTTTCTTAATATTTTCAGTAAATGATTTTTTTCTCTCACCACTAAAACAAACATGAAGTTTCCTCTGTGCAGTGAAGCTTTAGACAAACCTTGTTAGATTTATTGGTATTATTTCAAGCAATTAATTAATATACATTAGAGTTATTTAGAGGAAAAGCACAAAAAATGGCAGGAAAATTGATGAAGCTGTTTTTAAAACACTGCATTCAACTTAGATAATTGTTCTTTGAGGTTTTTATGTGGAGCTCTTAGGTACACACCATCCATTAGATCACTTTTTCCATACATTCGTGGCATTGCTCCTAAGCATCAGATACACATGATTATTAAAGGAGTTACTACTTGCAGTTAACTAATAAACACAATTCTGCATTTTCAAATAGATATGCTAGCGACTTCTTATTCTAATGTGTCATACTTAAAAACAGTGGTTTCAGATGTTCACATCCACTTCAGTGGGTGCCAGACCTTTGTGTTCACAATTTTAAGTACCCAGTATGAGCTTTGTATCACTTTCTCTGCAGCAAAACTGTTCATTTGCAGGTAACCTTAAGTCATTTAGCTAGAAGTGCACTTAATTTGAAGAGATTAGTCAAGCAGCTCTTCACTTGTACATTTGTATTATCATTATAATTAGAACTACTTCAAAATAACAAAAAGTTCATTTTTGACCAGAATAAACACAGTAAAAAAAAAGATCAAGAGCACCTTAAGTGAAGAGAATCAATGTTTTTGAAAACATCCTTCAAAATCCCTCCGGCTCCATGACCAGTGACCACCTCCATTCCAATTCTATTCCCAGGGCTGCTGCCACACAGGATAAAATATATGACATTTCTGTACGTTTTAAGCTGGCCACCAAGGAAATGGCTTATGTGCAGATAAATTTTGACATCTACCCTGCTCAGTAACAGATATTGGCAATGGAGAGGGAAGGAACCGAATGACCACTCCTGGAAACACAGAGAAGGCAGCCAGGGATGTGCTGGAATGGAGTCCCCCGGAGCCTTCCTTCAGCACATAGATACCTCCAGGATACAAAGCCCTCTGCCAACAAAGTCCATACTTGAAATGCAACAGAAGTGATATTAAGTTGTTGAAAACAAGACATAAGAACACCCTGAAGGAAGCTGCTAAATGATGGAGTATAGGGGTGCCACCGAACATTTACAAGGTAGACAAGCACGCTGAAACTTTGGCTACCAGCTTTAGAAATGGAACGTGTTCACATGTCAGTTCAGTCGTTAGTGTTACTGCAAAAGTGGAAATCAAAAAGATTGATATTTGAGAAAGATGAGGCCAATTTCTACAACCAGGAGTTAACTGAACTTTCATCCACCACAACTTCTAAAAAATGTCTAATAAATATGCATTTCAGAAGAACCCACCAAGATAGGCACAACCAGAGGTGAAACATTAAGTGCCAAGCCACACTTTAGGCATATGTCAGATAAATATTGACAAGTGCAGTTATCTGCAGTAGAGGTACCCGCTAAATAACTAATTCACTTTGAGATACTATGAAAAACAAAACCATCACAAACCCACTCTTTGCTTGTATGTATATACATACTTCGACTTTTAATTTCAAATTTCCAGCTTTCAGAGATTACTTGACATTTGTTATTAAGCTTCAGATATTGTCAAATGGAACACAAATACTTTAAAACCAACAGAAGTGGTAGAGAAGTGGCCGTTTTTAAACTCACTTTCTACTTGAGTAGTAATTGATGTACAATGCTCAGCAGGTACTCCTGAGTTTAGTTTTACTTTGTCTGGTGCTGTACAATCACTCTAACTGCAGTCAGAAAAAGACAATTTCAGATTCAAGCAAACTTTCTTTGCGCTCTTTTATCCATTCTTTGGATTTTGCAGCTAGGAGAGTTACAGCACTGACGAGCTGGAGGTCACTGCAAGACACTGCCAAGTCCAGCCATTTGAACATCAAAGAGAAAAATTATATCACTGTCCAGAAGCCAGGACAAGGAATTTCATGTCACCCACCATGTCATCAAGGGACTTAATTCTGTGGATGCTCTAATCTCACTCTTCCACACACCCTATTTTCTTCCTTGGGTCGGTCCTGTCACTGATCCCAAATTCCAGCCTCCAAGTGCAAAGGTAACACATTTCTGCTCTTACCTCAGAGAGAAAACTTGAGAAGTACACACTGCACTTGAAGGTTGTTTTTCATTAACTTCCCACCCTTTGCCACCCCTTACACTTGGACTAAACTGATGTTGTGAAAGCCTTGGGGCTGAGACCTGTCATTTTATATGCCCCACACACACCTGAGCCAGTGCCTAAGTTAGACATACAGGTTAAATAACATTATAGTTTAAAGAATACCCTTCATGTGTGTTCTTGAAAACCACAAGCCAGAAATAAGGAAAAAAAAAAAGTTGCCCAAATTAATTCCTCATGTCTGAAGATAATTGAAGTTATGCAAGTAGAAAGCAAAATAACTCGTCCACAATTGTGTGAACTTTACTTGGGTTTTACTTAAACAAGAAATGTGGGAGGTGGTTGGCTATTTTTTTCTTCAGATAATCTGGATAAGCACTGAGTAGCTGTCCTCTGGAAATCAAAGTCTGGATGGAAACAAATCTTTATAGATTCAATTTTTTTTTTAAATTTAGACAGTAATCTCTTTTTATGTAAAGGAAAATTTCCTTGCCTAATTTCATGCAGCAAACAATCACAGCTAAAAATCACTGTATGTGCAGGCAAATAGAGGAAGCAGGGAACGAATGACTTGTCAAGTAGGAACCCCTGTTAACACTGAAAACCTCAAGTGTGGGTTGATGCAGCTGAAAGCATTGAGACACTCAATGCTCAGGAGTGATGCATAACCTGAGATGTGTAAAAGCAGCTGAATAACCTTAAACCAGAAAAAAAGGAAAAACGGCTGGAAGGACTAGGAAATCTTGGGAGATCTGATTAGAGTTCACTAACAGGAGTGTCACATTTGAGCAACAAAAATGAAAATACAGGAATGCACAGAAAGAAAGATTTTAAAGCAACAAATATGTAGCATTTCACTAAGTGTCAACTAAGGTAAGTGTAGTATTTTAGAAGCAGAATGATTGTGAAAACAGGGCACCATTTACAGTGATACCAGAAGCTGCTCTGGGTATAAGTTATTAATACACAGCAATGTTACACAGCTGTGAATCAGATGAACTTCCCAGCAATGGCATTTCTTACAGATTCCCATGTGTCCAAGATGGAATGGACAACTCTCATCTTTTAAACTCACTCTTCTGTAACATAAACGATCTCTTTAGACCAGAGCACTGGCTTTTAGGGGGAAAAAAAATCTTGTTCTTAAAACTGCCAGTGCTAAAGAATTCACTACACCACTGTCAATTGCCGCAGTTTGATTTCAGTTGCTGTTAAAAATCTGCACCTTGCTTGTCATTTGAGGTTTGCCTGCTTTCAGCTTCCAGTTATTGAACCATAATGTTTCTGTCTGTAAGGCTCAAGAGTCCTATACTATCAAGTTTCCTTTCCCCAAGAAGGTACTTATAGACTGCAGTCATGTCATTCCCTTGCTAATCTAATTGGATTTAAAACTGTAGATCAGTCTCAAAAAACAAGCAATAAAAGGAGATTTAGTAGATAACCCAACTGATCTCCAGGTCCCCAGCTTCCAGAGATCCACAAGGCTCTAACAAACCCAGCAAACTGACAGCTTGACTATTTTTCTGAGTACTGCTTGAACAGTACATCCACTGAGAGAGCCATAAACAATCTCTCCCAACATCAGGGCACAGGAATTGAACCATTTACATACTTGGTCTTTTGCTGACCAAACATTAAAAGCAATTGTTCAAACAATGACAACATTTTATCATTGTGTCAGAAAAGAAAGACAGATAGTACCCTTTCCAATCTTTTTATTAACTCTTCAGATTTTCTGTCTTCATTGTGTTTCCTGTATATGTATGACGACAATAAAACAAAATAAAAGCAAGACAATAGTCACTGCATGAAAAATTCTAGAGCACGTAAGCAGCTTCCTTATAGCACATGAGGTCATTTCCTTCAGAGACATTTTATCTAACACTTCAAAAAATTAGTTAAACTAATACTTTACTCTCCTGAGCCAAGTAATAATAAAAAGCCATTTCTTGTAAAATACTTGGTCAGGGAATTGGTAATGAGCTAACCAACCTTTCCAGATCACTGGCTTAAAACCAAGCCTTGCTTGATCGTGCCTAGAAGGCTCAGCTACGTGATAAAAGGCTGATGCTCTGTGAAAAATAAAAGGGGACAGAGTCAAGTTCTTGGCAAGCTATTGCCCATCTCACACTGGCACTCTTATCAGCCAGAAGTTTCATCAGAAAATACAAATATCCTCTGCAGCAGAATGACTGGCTTATCTGGGAGGAAGATCCTGCCTCTGATGAATTTCAAAGTACTTCTTGAGCCAACACTCCTTCCTCAAAAATATAGGTTTAAGATGTAATGGCAAGGCATTTCTGAGGTCTGTTTGTACTGCATGCCAAGCAGCACACTCTGCCCCATCTCTGTTCTGCATGTTCCAATCTGGCTGTTACCACTATTCACTATATTGTTTCAAAAAGAAAACTTGAACCTGTCACTGTCCTCTAACAATTTTTAAACTGTTTTCACAAGCTTGCTGAAGCAAAAGGCCCCTAACAAAGCCAGCACCCTCGTGCTGCTGAAACACCATCAGCACTCTCAGCAGCAAACAGCAAGAGACAAGCACAAAGCCAACACAACATTTTAGTATTGATTTCTCTAAGAAATTTAAATCCCGCAGGGCATAAACATCAATTTAATCTGTATGCAACTACAAAATGGCCTCACTCCCAGTGTTCCTTATTTCAGCCAAAACACTGCTACAACTGGAGTAAACACACACTTAGCAGTGCAGGCAAAGGCTGACAGAACAAGCATTCCCACGTTCCCAATAATTCGCAAGAGTTTTGAAGAGCACAGTCACAAATACCAGACAGTCAAGGACAACCACCAGCAGGAAAATCTGTTTCACAGCCAGACACGAAGGCATCCCTGGGGCATCCCAAGGACCAGTGGCACCCAGCCTTGCCAAGCAGGAGAGCCACTTCATCCTCCAACGAACCCAGCACTTTGTTGTGGAGTAACAGCCTCAGGTCTCACCTTCGGGCTTCTGTGCCTCCACGTGATAGCAGGAACAATGAAACACCACTCCTCCATGCTGTACTAACTGATAGTTTGGAACAGGCTCCCCAGGGAAGTGGTGCAGTAACCACCCTGGAAGTGTTCAAAAAACACGTAGGCGTGGCACTTCACGACATGCCTTAGTGGGCATGGTGGTGTTAGGTCAAATGTTGGATGTGATGATCTTGGAGGTCTTTTCCAGCTTTAATGATTCTTTGATTCTGTTATCTGAGCATCCCTGACTTCATCAGACTGCCTTCCCTGCAGGCAAAATTCCACATGTTACTGCTACCTCCAACCTGCTGAGAAGAGCATCAGAAGAAAACACCACCTGAAGAAAATGGAAATTTGTCACCTTGGAGTTTGCCCTCATGTAATCATAAACTGAGTTCTTCAGAAATGTAAGTCCCCCCTCTAATCACTGAAAAATCAAGCCCAGCATGCTCTGACGTTCCCTTTTTTCTTCTTAGCACTGCAGGACTGCTATTTTTTTTCAAGAATGCACCCCGTGGAAAAAAAATCAGCTCATTCTTACAGCAGTGCTAAACCCCAGGCATGTCAATGTCACCCCAGCCAGCACTTCAGCACCAATACAGTCACTAGAATTCAGGCACCAACATTATTTGTGAGTGACGGATTTACGTATCCAAGAAACTATAAATTACACAATAACCACAGACACAGGGTTTTATGGACAAAGCCTGCACTTGTAAAATGTGGCACCTTCTATCCACCTGCCCCTGCTGATGACAGTTAGGTGGCAGAATCAGATTCCTAAAGGTGTAAAGGTGACAGAACAGCACAATGGGCAGTTGGAGTATTATGAACTCATTGATAGGCACAAAAACATGAAGACAGAAAGCCCTGTCCCAAGTTAACAGCTTCAACACAGACCCCACCCCAGATAATCTGCCTTCCTACATGGCAGGGTTTATTAATTGCTGCTGTAGTCCCACAAAAGCTTACTTAACACAACTCTAGCACATACCTGACCCAGAATGTATTGACTCAGGGCTCAGATTACCATTGACACAGAGGTTTCTGCACTATAGAGCAGAATGTAATTTAAATATCTATTGACTGCATGTGTGATCAACACAGAACCCCTACCTGTGCACTGTTTTCCTTCAGCATATGTAACATACATCATGGCAATATTTACTTCACCTGTCAGAAAGGAGGAGGATGGATTTTGCTCCCAAAATTAATCAGTTTTGTGGGTCTTCACCAAGACAGCCTAACTAGGTCCAAGCAAGGATCATGGCAACATTCTCCAGTCAGTGTCAATTTTAGGATGAACTTTAGGATTGCTTGGTCAGGAATAGACGCAGCTCTGAAGTGATCATTAAGATTACTGAAGTATATACTGGCAGATCAGTCTGTACCACTGACAGCTTTGTAGCTGCTGTGATCACCTGTGTCACTGAGCTGCAGACACTGTCATTTCTCCACACAGTTACTATGGCTTTGGCTTCAGAGAGTCCCCAAACCATGCAGGAAGAATGGCTGTAAGTCCTGCCTCTGAACTACAGCTGTGAGCTTGGTTTTCCAAGGGGGACGGCTGCAAGCAGTAAAAGGAAGTGACCAAACAGAAGGTGTTTATGATACAATCAAAATTCAGGAAAATAAAGGCAGAACAGCAAACCTTCACCTTATCTTCATGAATCTCTGAATGGGAGGATGTAAACAACAGGGACAGACCAAACTTCACTTGTTTGTTTCTAGATTCAACACTCAGTCCACCCCTTAAGCACATAAGCAAAACAGGATACAGGGTGTTACTGAATGATTTCCTCTGAAACCTGATTGAGAAAGATTAGAGCAATTAGAACAGAGTGACACACACTTTGAAAGCCCTTAAATCACAATTAATATAAGGTTTAACCTTTCTCCTAAGGATCATCTGGTGACTCTGTGCCATTTTCAGAACAAGGCTGACACGTCCCAGCCTCCGAGACAAAATTCATGAGACAGAATCCCCTGCCCTCTGCTGGCACCAAACCCGCACTGAAATCTGAGCTCATGTCACAGGCAGCACAAACAACACCTGAGGAGCTGTTTAAGGGGTATTTTAAACTATTATTTGTAATTTATATCAGATCTATAATGTGCCGGACACATCCAACTGGGAACAAAACCTCACACATAAAAAGCTCTTTCAGCATCATTGCACTCCTTCCCATAGCAGCAGCTAGACTGAGGATTCAAAATACTGCTCCTAGCAAGATAATATATTCATTAACTGGAAGCAAATTCTAAGGGATTATCTAATGTTTGTCATGTTCACAGTGCATAACAAAGAACTCTACATGGCAGATTTTTATTTGTTTATTTTTACAAAATTCTCTCTCACGTACGCTGTTGCTTTTCTGATCACAGCCATCCAAACTGCATTTGGCCCAAGAACAGAGAGGCAAGTTCATGGCTGCCAAAATCATTTTCCAGCACCTTGGTGCCAGAGGTAGGGAAATTCTTAGCCAGGTTTCTGACTCATGGGCACCACTGTGACGGCAGCACACAAACCTCAGGGTACCACAGCAAGGCATTTGTTGTGACTGACCATGTCACATACATTTCTCTTATGCATTGATTTAATAGGTGTCATCATAGAACCTTCCAGATCTTGTGAGCACTTCTTACTGTATTCTCCCATTGGTGCAAACAACAGCAACAACAACAACAAAAAAGCCAAGATTTACCCTGCTGTGATTATATTTCTGAATGTAAATCAGCTTGATTCCTGGAAATATCAAAGTAAATCCCCCATGTAGGCAAGGCCTAAAAGGAATTGAATAAACACAAGGGTCCTGACTGCATATTTCATCCAAAAAATAAATAAGCTTTTAAATCACATTAAAAGGAAGGGAAAAAAAAAAAGCAGCCTGAAAAACAGCAGCTATTAAACAAGAGAAAGTCTGGCAATGCTGGAGTAATTCCCACAATGCTCATCCGTACCCTGAAACACATTCAGAACACACCCTGTTTTCAGAGCTGTCACACAACAAATGCAGATGTGAGCCTGCCATCACCACACAAACAACAGAGTATGACATTTAAATAATACCACTGAGGAGAAGTGGGAGATGCACACAGCCTACACTATGCACAGCAGTTCTTTTTTAAAGCAACTCATCTGTTAAGTTACCAAGTAGCTAAAAGGCCCTAGGGATGCAACGAAACAAAAGTATATGATATTCCAAGGAATCTATAGGAATACAATCCAATCACACCTGTCTCTTTTTCATTGTAGACATCCATAGCTTTTAAAAAAATACTAATGAAGAATTCTTAAAGCTTATTAAGCCACACCCTAAAACTATTTAGATTTTTGGCTGCCCCACTCAGCCTAAACGTATTTACAGATAATTTGTCCCCATTTGTTCCTTTGTCAGGGTTGTCTGATACTTCAAATAGTTCTTCTCACACTCTGGTGCTTGTCTAACTCCTGACATTTACAAAATGCAAAAGTGTCTTCAGCCATGAGCTTTCTAGGCTACATAAGCCAAGATTTTAGTGCAGCAGAATCTAAGAATGAAGGATAAACAGGTATTTTAAACAGTCTATTTGAAACTCTGCCTGTCTCCATAAATAGCCTCCACAAATAAATACAGTTTCAACTATATAAGAAAATATATAACACAAAAACCTTTACAGCGTAAATTTATGTGGTGGTGTTGTCAAGCCTTGTGATTTGTTCCAGTACCTCTCCATTTTCTCAACTTTCAGCTCCTGGAGTTCTCTCTTAAAAATAAACAATAAAAATATTCTGTCCTTCATGATTATTGATAAAAGCCTGGGGGCAGGAGTCAAGCAATGACTTGTGAAGAAGGAGGTCAGGATGTAAATAAAAATAATATGATTCAAAAAAATAAAATATTTATTAAAAACCTGCCAGATGAGTTAATTCAGTATTTTTAAGATGCCACTGGCTGATACACTGACAGAAAATGCCAATAAAAATCCTACAGACTTGCCTGTATTATTTTGGTAGAATTGTACACGTGGTAATGATCTGATCCCACTTCTATAGGTAAAATAATGGCTGACTTTGTTGTTTCAATGTGCTAAAAACTATTCATATCATAAATTCTAGGAAGCAGGATCTCTCACTTTCTAAATCACAAGACAGAGAAAAGGCTTCTGCCTTATTAACAGAAAACTGAGGTAAAGAGGTACGTGACCAGCTTACGGCAGATCCAGGAACTGAACATCGATTTCAGATTTTCTGAGTTACAGTCTGTGCTTCAGGCAGAAGGCCAGTCTTCCTTTCACTTAACAAGCTATCGAAGCCCAAACTCTCATCTAAAAATGGACAATGCAGCTCAGAAACAATGAAACAGCAAGAACACTTGAAAAAGAAGTCTTGTTAAAGTTAAACCATTGGTCTTTCTAAAGTTAATATCTGCAAAAACTTTCCCCCAACACGCCACCAATAATTTTTTCCAAGAGACCAAATTCAGAATTCATACCAGTTTCTGTATCCATCAGGCAGGACAAGAATCACTGCAGACTGCCTCTGGTCTCTAGTGCCCTTAGTCCATTAGAAGATGCAGCTTCTCATCATACTTACAGACTTTGTATCCCAGCTTTTCAGCATGAATCCTCTTGGCCATGAACTGCCCTTCAATCAATGCTCGTATTTCTACTTCCTTTGGAAAGCTTGAAACCTGTACCAAAGAGGGAATGAATTAACACCTTACCCAGCATACAGTGCCAAGCTGCAGAGTGGTTAAAAACACAAGACAGGTTTATGGTTGATTATCCTTGTCTTCACCCTGAAGTCTGCTCTCATCCAGGCCCAGTTCTTTACTCAGACACACAAGATGGACCTAAAGACTCATGGCAGAGAACACAACCCATAACCTCAGTGCTGCTGGCAAATACATTGAACTTGAAGTTGATGCACAATGGGAAGAAGTTTAGAGCAAGTTGTAAACTTTTTCCTATGTATTTCCCATCACCAAGAACTGCTTAAGAATCAATACCTCAAAAATATAAAATTAAAGCAATTGGATAAAATTCAGATGAATTAAGCAATGTCACGAAAGTCTAAAAAAGTCTGTCTGCACAAAAGTGAAACTGTGTAATCTTTTCATTAATTTATTTAGTTTCTATCTATAACATTTTTCTGTCCTTTCATCAACGAGACAGGCAACATAAGCAGGAAAATACTGAACCGCAAACAAATATAGGGAATCCTTCACAGGAAGTTGAGTTTCTCCATGCACTGCAGTAAGTGCCTACATCTGTGTAACAGCCAGAAGTGATTAAGCATTCATTTAACAGCCAACACTTAAGAGAGTGGAGCTGCACTGCAAACACCAGATAGCATCAATCTCTGTTCACCTACGTGAGGTCTAATCGACTGAGAGCCATGATTGATCAAAGACACCTCTTGAGTTCCAGTACCACCCAGAAAGCCAGGCATTTAAACATCCATTCCTCAAAAAAAAAAAAAAGGGGAAAAAAGATACAAAGAACTTCCCATAACTTAATTTCTATTTCATTCCGCTTGGACTTGAGCCTGTGCTTATTTACATACCACTGTGTGGCTTGTACTTACTCCAAGTCATCCAGGACGACAAAATGAGGTCTTTAGTTTACACACACATAAACAAAATATTACAGCCCGAAGTTTCAACATATCTTTATCTATGTGTCTGAAACTTAAAAAACAAGGACCAAGTCATGTACGTGTACTAAGTTCTCAGCAAGCTTAAAGTTAATCCTGTCTCAAAAACAGTGCTGGTTTCAGCAAATCCACATTCTCCAGTAAAGAAAGTATATAATAAAAAAACTACCATATAAGTTCTAGTTCAGACATTGCTTCATAGATGCTCTCAAGCTACAGACCAAATACTTCCTCATGAAAATCATCCCAGGGATTTGCATCAATAAATTAAACTGGAAAGTATTTCAGACAGAAAGAAAAAAAAAGACAATGGCAAAGATTTGAAGCCTTGACAGCACTCCTTCAAAGTCTGAGACACTAACTAGATTATTACTACCTTTTGGTTGTCTCTGTTGAATCTGTGAATCCCAACTGCTTCAGGAGTAATTTCCATCACATCAAAGTAGAAACCTGCATCAAGGAACATTAAAGAGTGTCATGTTTGCTCCTCGGCCCACAGTTGGAATCTTATTTCTGCACACAGCTAAAATGATAATAGATGTTTATCATGTATTTGGACATTTGAGTCAGCACACAGCCTGTTTCTTTACTAATTTCAGTCCACACATCAACTTCTTAACAATGCTCTGAGCCACATGGTGGGATCCCTGGGGGTCTCCTGTGCAGAGCCAGGAGCTGGACTTCAATGGTCCTAGTGGCTCCCTTCCAACTCAGGATATTCTATGATTCTATGATTCTTTCAGTTCACAAAATGTGGTTCTTAAACGTGCCAAACAATGTGATAAACAACAAGCCTACAAAAGAGGACACATCCACCACAACACACATTTGCAAGTAACACAGATAATGCATAACGCCTACTAGAAATAGTCTGAGTAGGTCATATGCAAGGGTGAAAGAAGGGGGAAAAAAAAACACACACACAGAAAAAATAGCAAGTTGGTAAGAAGAGTACAGGAATATTGGAACATTTCATACCCTGGATTAGATTTCATGAGCTTATTAGAGAACATCAGATATTTTAAGTCACGAAGCAGAGCTGGTCTCTGAATAGTTTTGATGAGATCTGAGGAAATGCTGTAATGCTTTGTAGACAGCTAGGCAAAAACTGTGAAAAAGATTTATTTTGTGTTGATGGTAAGGCAGGCTGGCCAGAAAAGATATTCAAGGAAGGAGATCAGAAAAAATGAGGACAGAAAAACTGAACAGAATAGCTAAGAAACTAAGGAGAGTTTCTACGGTTCGGACCTTGGAACAAAACTGTCCTGCCCTATGAGACCTGTGATTATTGGCAAAATAAAACCCAAAATAATACTGTGCTTTAGCACACATAACCTTTTTGGTTAAACATTCTGCAAACTTGCCAGTAAGCAACTCTTTGTGTCACAGATCTGTAGGCCCTGTCAGGGGAAGCATATCCCAGCATTCCAATTCTGACCTCCAAACCTCTGCAGAGGCACCTTCTCACACAACAGGGAGCTCAGGGAACAAGGAATAAAAGGAGGGGTATTTAACCAGCTATGCCTTTGCTTTGCTTCCCCCAGGCACTGAAATTATGGAGATTGCTGCATTTTTACAGGTATACCCAGAGGTTATTCCAGTATATAGGTTATTGAGGATGACTTCCATGAAACACCCATTTTATAGAGGAGTGAGATATTCAAGTGAATATACTATAACACAAATTTTAAAACTTTAAGGCACTGTCCTGGTTCAGTAACAATATTTTCATCAACTTCCAATTTCTTTAATATTGTCTAAACTGGCTGACTTTGGGGTTTTAGAGTAATTTCTTCCCATTTTCTAAAACACCTGAATTGATTTGTCTTCTAGTGAACAGAGATTCCCGGTCATTTTAATACTCCACAGAGACTGGATTTGACATACAACATAACAGACCTTCTAAAAATGAAAAATCTAATCTCACAGTGTCAAGAGGCTCTATCTTAAATTCGCTTTGCTAAGGAGTGAGGTCTTCTATAGCTTAAATATCTACATTTTAAAACTTTGCTGCCTATAATTTTACATTAATTTTACTCATATCAATTCACACCTGAGATGATGGTGATGATTTCAAACCCTGCTCTGCAATGGGTCCATTTTAATCTTGATTAGACATGTGCTCACTTTTCAACAGCTTATTTCAGAGCTATATCTTAGACTTGTTAAACTGTGGGAAAGAAAATAATGTAAAAATTCAAATCCATGGGTTTAATTGTATTTTTAAAATATTTCCATCATCATAATTTTGTTACACTTCATTCACTAACCATAACATGGGAGAAAAAACAGGGATGAAATGACACACACTGGGGAAAATGCAGGAAATCTGGACATCCCTTGACATCATTGCTTTGTACACATTCATGAACAAGATTCTAGAGTAATGACTGAGAAAGAAATAATATGGAGCTACTTAATTCCCTTGGTTTGAGTCTTCAGAAAAAGAAATAAACTTTAATGAAAGCCTCCTTCAGAAATTATTAGTTTTAAACATTCTACAGCTAAGATGTTACTAACACCCCTCCAATGACCAAAGGAGACCCATAAATATAATTTTCTTAGTCAGTGAATATTGAAGAAAAACACTGTGATGACACTTAGGCTGTCAACAGAGCATTTCCAAGTACACATTAGGCGTTTTCCTTGCTCTAGTTAACTTAATTCTTGACCTTTATCATGACCCAAGTAAAAAGCAGGTACAACACCTACTCCAGTAGATGTCTAAGCAAACCCTCAAAGTCCCAGCCCTGCTAAGGTTCATACCCAAGTTTCCATTGTTTCCAGCAAGAGTTGATGATAAGGCTTTGGAGAATTCATCCCAGGAGCCAGAGGCACAGTCATCTCTAATCCTCTCTCTCATCAGAGAACCATTCTTAAAACTGAAACACACAAACGCATCATACATATTTTCCAAAACGTTTAGCACTAGATTTTTAAAGTATTTTGTTCCTTTACTTGATATTGTTGTTTAGTTTATCAGCTGAATAAAGCTGTGAAAGTTAAAAGATACAATCACTTCATTATGGAAAGAGATAGAGAAGGAAGAGTGAGATAAAACAACATTTACAGGAGGTGCAGAGGAACACAGTGCAGAGATGGTGATACACATCTCTCCAGCGAGTGAGGTTAGATCCAGGCTGGCAGGCCATGCCAAACCCAGGCTAGCTCTGAACAGCTGAGACATCTCCTCAGAGAAGTGCCCTGACACCACTCACTCTGAGATTACTCTGCAAGGAGCAGCAGGAGTGTCTCCACACTGCATTTATCAGTTCAGGAGCATGGTACCTGCATGGAACCAGCTTGGGTCCAACAAGACTTATGATTCTCTGTGCCAGGATCTGGCAAAGGGAAAGCACCACAGCCAGTAAACAAATCATGCAGTAAAATATTCATCTCTTCATCTTTTATGGTCTTTGCACACTTTACGCTGTCACCTTCTTTGTGGATATCACACTCCTGCAAAATACTGCAGCGCTGGACTCTTATCCAGGGGAAAGCAGCTTGAACACTCTCCAGCACAGAGTTATCAGAGCAACTCAGCAGGAGAGGCACAGAAATATCAAAAATGAGGGCAAGGAAATCACTGAACTTGCTCAGTAGCACCAGCTGAAGTTATTTGAGTTTTCTATACAAATACTCTGCCTGGTAGCCCAGGCATTCCTTTTCCACTGAGGGTCCTCTATTAACTCCAATATTCTAGAAATAAAGAGGCATTGGTGCCAAAGGGGCAGTGTCAGGTCAGAAACAACTACAGAGGAGTAACAGGTAGGACTAACTCAGCACTGCCAAGGCCACCATCAAACCACATGTTAAGCTGCAGTGAAAGAATGGCAGCACAACATTTATTCAGAAAAATGCCTCAATATCTGCTTTCCTGTTATGAACAGGTTGTTTATATAGCTCTTCTACACAGCAAAAGTAAAGAAAACATTGGGTAGAAGAAAAACTTAAATGTAAATTAAAAACAAAGCAAGCAAGCAAAAAAACAAAAAACCACACACAACAAAACAAAACAAAACAAAACAAACAACAAAACCTGCTGGGAAATCACACAATGAGACGCAGTAACTTGCAACTGACATCATGTTTTTGAACTCAACTTCATGAACACTGTTCCCACTGCCATCTACCAGTGTACTGGTGGGACTCAACACTACAGCTCCAGGGCAGACTTGAGCTTTGCTGAAGTTTTGAGCTCCAAACATCTACAATCCAGGGGATTTAGACACAAAATTTATCCGTATATTACTTGCAGTATCTGCCACTATGACCTGGATTGGAAGTTTTAATCCAGAATACAGTGGTTCAGTGAGGGCAAACACAGGTCCAGACCACCTTTCCACCTACTTGGCCGGCAGGAGATCAAACTACTCCCAAATCACAGCAGCCAAAAGCTACCATGAGGATCGTTTTCTCAGCTGGGTTTCTTGAGATCTCAGTATTTTCCTCAAGCACAGCCCTAAAACACCCCTGAACAGCACAGATTATGCTCCTCTCTGGAAAGGGAATCTTCACCTACTCCATTATGACCCTGCTGGACCTCAAGAGGAGCACAGAAGTTACACAGCCTGGTCAGGCTTCATACATTTCATATTCTGTCTCAGCAGCTTTGTTATTCCTGTACATTGGATGTTTTACCTGAGATACACAGCAAACTGGCTCTATCCGTACGCCGAAATAATTTCAGCTTTTTATTGCCACGAGAATTTATCCTCCACAACTCTGCAGCTTCAGTTCCTCAAATTAAACAATAGGAATGCTATAACGTTGATGGAAATGTTTCAGCAGTAGATTGCCATATACCGTAGAGAATGCTGAATGTTCTATTCATTATCATTTCACAAAAGAAATAAAAAGCACTAACACAGAGAAAGAAATATAGGTTATTGATCCCAGATGTACAAAAAATAAATGATATTACCATAAAAGTGCCATATATGTTTGAGAATCAACAGGATTGCAGAAGATATGACCTTCTAAGGCAGGAGTTGGCTCTTGGATCCACAGAAACAATGTGTCACTTGTGCCAAGGCTAATCTGGAGGGGAAAAAATATAATTGAAGCCTTATCACAATGTGCATGGAAAGCAATACAGAAATTAAATTAAAACCATTTGTTATTACCACTAATTGTTTTTAAATTACACATTAAGTCAATTGGATTCATGCTGAAGCTTGCTCTGACTTAGGCTGTCATGCCAGTGAAATACATACTAGATGGAGACTTAGGTTTTAATGTCTGGAGCATTAGTTAAAAATAGTCACAAGAGTTTACTTAAAATCTTTCAGGCAGCTTACAGATTGATAGAAATAGAACAAGCATAAATCCAATAAACAGCAAATCAACACCAACAGGTATATTTAACTGACAACCCGCAGCTATTTACATTTCAAGTATTTCAAGTATCCAAGGACATGGACAGTTTTCAGGAGTGTGTTTTGACTTACTGCAATGTCACCTTCTTGAAGTCTCATCCCTGCCAATGATGCTGAAAGCAAAAAGAACACCAGGTACAAAGGTATTTCTTTGACTCAGTTACATCTGAGACATCATAGGACATGACAAACACCACCTCAAAGTACAATATAAATGGCAAATATGCTCCTGATGGCCTTGGGTATCCACCACAAAATATGGCCAAAGCTTTTGGGTGAGGGAGTGATTTTTAATAAAATCAGAATGCTCAAGACAAAAGACTACAGAACAGCATGATTATCTAATGGCTTATGTATTCAGGTTTTAAATACAGTGGACATTTGATTAACAACACACTTTAAAAGAGGAACATTCCCACTCCCATCAGATTAATCATGTATTTATTGACTAAGTAGAATTTGAGTCTCTAGAAGAAAAAATTGGACTTTCGGGTAATGCAGAGTTTACCCAGCTCCCAGAATATGAATGTAAAATATATCATGATGAAACTTCTATCGTGATTCAAACCTGATTAAGCTACTGTAACATGATAAGTATCTTATTTTCACAATCTTGAAAAACAGAAAGATCTGCTTTACACTGAAACAGTCTCCAGGATTCAAAAAACTGACCCCAAATTAACACCTTCCCTTAGAAAATATGAGATCTCTCAGTCTGACTAAAGGATACTTCTAGTTCTTAAAGAAAGCCAACAAGGTGCATCTCCACCTTTTTGCTTGAAAAGATACAAGAGCATTTTTTAAATTCATATTTTCTGAGCTAAAATGTTAGCAGTTCATAGCAGGGATAGTTTCTTATGGGTAGGCAAACAAAAACTGAAGTTATCAAGAGGCACATGAATTCACCTCTGATTGCTTGGCAAAAGAGAATTAATTTGTCACATACAGCTTATCCAAGATATCTCTATCTCAGAAGAATCAGTGATGGAAGGGTGTTGGAAAGAGGAATTAATGCTGATAAAAACAATATTCTTTCATTTTATAGGCAGCATCTGAGAACCAGCAAGATTGATTTAGAATTTCAGTACATACATAATCATATCCACTGAATCTTGCACAGTTAATCATCTCACCTGGATTGTCTCCTGTAAATGCTACTATTTTACAGTCTGGGCTAAACCCATAACGCTGACTATAATATGGAAAAATGGGCCCCTAAGGAAAGAAAGAAAGAGAGGGAAAAAAGCTCAAAAAAAAATGGAATGTAATCTTGCAATATATGGCATAATATATTGTAACATAGAACTGGAAAACCCTAGAGCAGCTGCAAGAATAATTTCTGAGCACTTAAGGTATAAATTAATATTTTAAAAATTTTTAACGCACTTTTTTCATTGTTGTTGTTGAGAAGCCCACAGAAATACCCTCGGATTAGATTTTGAAATAGGCTAGTAAATAGCAGCATTTTAGCTTTGGGTCTTTCTTCAGTTATTCACATCAAGTAACATAAACACATCTATCTGTTTTGCACATACACATGAATATTAATAGATAGAAATTATAAATTCAAGGCAAACATAAGCGGAAACACAACATTAATATACATCACAGCATCAAATGCTGGAATATGACCCCTATTATTTTAGAGGTCAAGAACAGTATTCTTTTAAGCCACATTTGATAGCCATAGAGAAAAAACAGAAGAAAACTATCCATGAAACATACAAGGACATATATAAGGATTTTTTTCTATGTTCCTCTCCATTAGAGATCAGCACAGAATTCAGAGGGCTCAGGTGATGGGTGTCTCCACTGTCTCATGTGCACCAGCTAAAGAACAGCTGTTTTTGTGCTGGGTAGTAAGACTAAACTCATTTACTCAGGAGATGTGAGGCTTGATTTGATTTCACCATTATGCTACGTGAACTGAGGAGCTTTAAATATCCCAAATTATTCACAAAGATTACCTCATTAACTCTACAAACAGCTTAAAACAAGATCTCTGTCAGGAAATGCAAATGTTGGGTTCTGTTTCTGCAGCAATAAACGCCCGAGCACAGCTCTGCAGTGACCAGGTGCTTTGGGGCATGGGAGAGGACTCCAAAGATTCTGATCACTGGAGCATCTACCAAAGAGTCTCTCATACAGCCCAGGGCATGCAAGAATCCCAGGAGACCAAAGCTGTGATGGGTGCCACCTAACAGCTTCCAAAAATGTTTGCATTTGCTCTGAAAAACACCTTCACAACACAGCTGGAAATATTAAATCAGCAGCGTTGCACACACAAATACACTCCAAGTGCCATCAGCAGCACTCCCAACAAAGCCCCAGTTGTTGCTTACAACTCTTCTAGACAGGCACATACCAGGACTGAGTGGGATGGTACAGGGCATCCTAGTCTCTCCTCTAATCCAGGGGCACAAGCATCAAGGCAGGACTTTGACCATGCCTTTTCCCAAATCTGCAGCAAGTTCATACCAGAACCTACAAGATAGATCAAAACAGGAAGTGCACAGGATTAAGCAAAGACCAGAAAATTCCAACAACAGAAAATTTACAGGTGTATGTTTTACATTTAAAGAGAATGGTTTCAGCTCTTCTAAGAATAAAGGATAGTGATAATTCAGCCTCTGGGGAGCTTTCACCTGCAAAAGTAACAGAAAATGCCTCTCTGATCTACAGTGCACTGGGCAATTCAGTCCTTCACAAATTATGAGTAAAAACAAGAATATCAATGCCTCCCCATCAACTCCCCCCCTGATCTTCCACCTTAGACAAGGACTTCACTACAATTAAGTAAAGGTGATGGAGCAATGTCCCTTGAAGATGTGTTGTGCTCAGCAAAGACCTAAAAGTGAAGAAATTCCCCCATGTGGGATGGCTTTACACTACTCCTACCTTTGAGTAGAGTATCCTACAAGCATCTAAATCCATGCTGACTGATCTTCCTCCATATCAACATTTCCCTTTTCAATTTTTCAAATAAAGCCTCTAATTTTGAGGATAATTTGGTATCCAGTTTTGAATACCAAAGCCATGATTTTCAGGAATGCTGAGCAGCCAAACCTAAATAACTGATTTGGTCACCTATTTTCTCACCAGAACTATCCCGAGATCTGAGGACAGCCTGTGCAGTTTTGGTTTGGTTTCTCATTGCTCTTTCCTCACTTTTTTTTTTTGCTGGTTTAAAAGTTAATAGAAGTTGGTTAGTAGCCAAATCTATGTAACATACTGAACACTCCATACCCCTGGCTTACGATTGTAAGATGCCTTTAATTGCACATTTCATTAAGACTTGAAAATCTGTATATATTTCTGGTTAGTGCTGCTCAGAGACATAGTAGTCTTATTCTACATTAATACCATTTTCATTTCAAAGACTGCTTAGCCCACCACTTATTTATCTCAGAAACACAGCCACATCCTCAGTTGAGCACAGTGGAAAACCTGGTATTTCCTTCCATTCAGTACATCTTCAAGCTTTTTAAATCATAAAGGTGGTGAAGCTGATACCACATGTAGTGTCTGTGGAACAAGCCTTTGCTTGCAGTGCTGGGAGGCAGAGGAAGAAAAGGATTCAACCCCCATCTCAGACAGCACATCACGAGGCTCCAGCAGTGCTTCTGCTCTGAGAAAGGGCCTGCAACAAACTCCACACACACTGTGCTGCTGGTTACACAAGCACAAATGAGCCCACCCTATCAACTCCCAGCAGACTTTTTCATACAGGCTTAAAAACTGGTCTAATAGCACTTGTAAACAAACTTTATATTTATCAGTCCAATGCTAAGCACCACCAGCGTGGTCTGGACCTAGTGCTCCACACAGTGTTGCAAACAGAAAGTGTTGCACACTCGAGCTGAGACACTGGAATAACCCAAGCCAAACAGCAGGATATTTGATTATACTTAATAACATAAAAATATAATTAATTTTATCCAAATCAATCAATCCCATTTCAGGCAAATTAAACAGACGTAACATATTTGGCCCATGATGCAACAGCAGGAATTTGACAGAGCACAAAGTGCAACAACCCTCCCACAGGCAAAGGATGCAAATAACTTTTCTGCCATCAAAATCACTACTACACGCACAGAAAAGGAAATGAGGCAAGATTTACAACAGCTTCTCTCAGTTCTCTATGGGAGATCACTCTTGAATCCTGCAATCTCCTCCATCCCAGGGTAAACTGTGTCCTGACAAGGTAAACTCAGCCAAGGGTCACCACCTGCACTTTTCAGAGGTAGAGGGTGTGAACAGCCACGTGTTCCATGCTCTCAGGCCTAACAGGGCTTTCTACAAGGTGAAAGCTTTCTACAATACACAAATCTATACATTTTCTGGGAAAAGTCCATGATTTAAAAGGCCAAGAACACCTTCGCCAAACTAAATTAATCAGTGAGGAACAGAATCTTTAAATAAATAGGAATTTTTACAGAAAACTTAGTTGTTGTTTTCTGCAGATTTTTTTTTAAATCCTTCTTGCCCCACACCCCACAAGCCTAAACAAACATTTCACCAGTATCCTCCAGTGCAGTTTTGCAAGACATTAGGGTAGCCTCCAATCTTTCCTGCATAAAGCAGAAATGCCTCTAATCTTTATAACTGAATGTTTACATTATACAGAAACAACACTTCAGTTTATTGACTGGTAGATGCAGTGGCACAAAGACTTTCATATGCCCTGAGAAGAGAGAGATGAGGTAATTTTCGCCAACCTCAGAAACTCATTTAAAAAATGTGAAACAACTGTTTTAGAAGAACTATTAATCTAATCTGTTGGGCTGGATTCATCCTATCCAGCTGTTGGCATGGGAATCTCAAGTCAGTGGAAAACAAAAAACAGAGCTGAATGCTCTTCTGATTACACAAGCAGTGATGCACACTGAGTTTCTAACTCTAGCACCTCTGCTCATGACCTACACCACAAAGATCAACACTTAAAATCAGCAATAATCTGAGAAGTAAGGGGAGAAACCAAACAAAACTCAAAGGCAGCACTTTGACTTGTCACCCCATCAGCAGTGAAGGTCAACAGCCAAGACCGTGGCACAGTAAGAACTGAGGAAAAAGGTCAACACGTGGCTGAATAGATTTCCATATTTCACTGCAAACATCACTGACTTTTAGCACAGAATGACCATGAGCACAATCAGGACTTGCTAATATTTACTACATATAAAAAAAGGTAAGTGCTTGAACACTTGGGGGGAAATGGGAGAATACAAACACTTTCATTACAATGACCCAGCAATGCAGACTAACTGGTTTTATTAATCAACAAAGTAAAGATCAATATTTGCATACATTTATAAGCAGTTGAGTGCATCTGTTTCTGCATTACAGCCCTCTGGATTGCCTTTTCAGTGAGCTAAAGCCATGAGCAGTGTTAACTGCTGACACCACACAAGCTACAGGAGGAGTAAATTCAGCCGACCACACTCCATTTGAAAAGGCTTCGGTCCAACATATCCTTTTTTGATAGAACAAAAAAACCAAGTATGCTAAGCTACGATTTGCCTAAGGCTCTTAGAAAAGCATTTCAAAAGATAAAGCTTCTCCAGGTCAAGAGCTGAATTGCTGTTCTTTAAGGTGTCTTCTGAAAGAAACAATGCCCCAAGTGTTCAAGTTGTTTAGGTCCCAGATGTATCTTACTTTTAACATCTGCACAAAATAAATGAAAATCATTCTTCATTCCACTAGAAGGTAATTTCATTTTTTTTAAATCAATCACTCAGGGTGCTCAGCTATTCACAAGTGATTTGAACCCTATAAGATTGGACCTTTAAGAAGAAAAGGAAAAATCCTGAAACTGAATAGCACATTTCCCACAATAACCTGCAAATTTATAGAGATAAGTTATTGTGTAGAGCTAAACAATTTGACAGGGTCTTTTAAAGATGATATGACCTGAAGTTAAACCTACAGAAATGAAGAACAGGTCTATTATCTGAATATTATTTTGAGAGATGCATTTTAAACTACAATACACAGGTGCAAAGTAAAAGATCAAGTGAATTGCAAGAAATCGTAAATGACAACAAAACAAGTTTTTCAGCTGCATCCAAATAACTACTGCATCCACTATATTTATATTTTATTACTGGAATTAGAATCCTCTCTCATTATATTAACAGAAGAAAGGAATGAACGAGGCAAAATATAGCTTACAAAGCCAAAAAATCTTTTGTCCTGTAAAGAGATCTGTAACATCCTGCTTAGTTCTCTTATCTTTTTTCACACAAGGATTTAATAATTGTACATGCTCTGAACAGCACATAACATTTATTCAAGTTCTGTAAATATCCATAGGTGTAACAGAACAGGCTCTTCTGGAGCTGTTTGAAAAATGTGACTCATTTTCTAAGAAAATTTTCCAATTAAGGAAATTTTAATTTTCTTTACTTTAAAATATTTTGTTTTCCAACAAATTTTCATGTTCTGAAATTGGAGAAGCATGGCTTTCTTTCACTTGCTTCCAAGCAGAAAAGGAAAAGTAACATTATCAAAAAATTAAAAAAAAAACCCAAACCCAAGATAATTTTAATGCTTATAATTTTAAACATTCCAATCAAAATTAACACTTCACTCTCATTGAAAAATAAAAAAATCAATATGTTTCTTTATCAGAAAAAGCACCTAAAGATCTCACTATCTCTCTTTGAAATACAGTGGGTGGCTGAGCAGCTCAAGTGCTCAGTATTTGGACCTGCTAAGGAGCAAAGTGCAAATCTCCAAAGAGTTACTGTTGCCAATAATACACAAAAAAATAAGATTCAGCTGTGAAATACTTGGCTAAAAGAACAGGACTAGAAAACAGATATAATAATGTCACAAGTGTTATAAAATAAGCATGGATTGCCTTGCCATGTCTGAGGTCTAGAGTATAACTGATACCAAGTAAGTTGTCCATTAGCTAAAATTGAGGTGTCTTGTCTTTTCCTGTAAGATTTGATGGAATAACAAAGGAGAAAAAATGAATTGGTCTTAACACATGGGTGTCAACCACGTCTCTATAATGCAAAAATTCCGTAGAGAGCCTTGTTATCTAACCTTTCAGCTCTGAAATATATCTTCTCTTAGTTTCAGAGCAGAAATCAGAAATGCTATTTAGAAAAAACAGCACAGCTCCCAGGAAAATGCTCTCCTTTGTAATTGCCATTTTAAATTGCCATTTAAAAGCTGGATAACTGAGATAACACACAACAGAAAAGAGAGACAGTAGTCTTGTCACATTTTTGTCCTTGTTATGATGAATAGAGAGATATGGAAGATTTTTTTTTAACTGGGTTTAGCACTTTTTTGCTTTATTTATGCTTTTTTTCCTGGTTCATTTTGAAAACATACTTCTGTTGTAGATCCATACTCCAGTTAGGTGGGGAAAAAATTATCACAATATACATCATGTTCACATCCTGCGCACCTCTGAGCTCAACCAGCAAAACCAAAGAACAAATATCAGAATTCTGAAGTTTAGTTTAAGATTCCACAACTTTCTGATGCCTCTAAAATATCTTTCACAACTCGCAAAATAATGAAAAAGGCTATAATTGCATTTAAGAACCTTTTCTGTGGATCCATTTGATAGAAGTGGGAATCAGTAGGATGGGGACAGATAAGCACAGCAAACAACAAACTGAAAGGAGTAATTTAGCTTAAAATCTAATATACTTCTCATTAAAATTCAAAGACTGAAAACATATGCCAGAGACCTCATCACCCATCTATGTAAGGCAAGGATGGAAAGGAAAATTTCCTTGTTAAATTGTTACTATGAAAAAAGCCCACACTTACCGTCACTGTAATCAATGGGTGCATAAGTTCCTAGGAAAAGGGAAGCTGCAAAGCTACTGACCAAAGAGATTCTCTGCAAAAAAAAAAAAAAAAAAGGCGAGAAATAGTGGAATCCCATCAGTATTCACTTCAAAGAAAGTAACTGGAAAGCAAAGAAATTAATTAGAAGCAGCAAACATTAATAGATGCTTAAGGTTAGGCCCAGAAAGCACACAAAAATACACCTAGAAGGATTATTCAGTTCTGACCATCGCAGTAATACACATCAATCTAAAAGTAACCCCATGGTAAAAGCTGTTAATAGCTCTGCCTTCAGAAACATGCAAAACACACGTATGTTAGCATACCCTGTGTTAGCATGAATCCACAACTTCGGTTTATTGCGGAAACTCATTTAAAAAAAAAAACACTTTCTAAGGGAAAAAAAAACAAAAAAGCACACACACCAAAGAAAAACCAAAAAACCCCCCACAAAACCACCTGTGTGTTGATGACAGGGGAAATGCCCAGAACCATGCTCTGCCCCACCCAGAGCACAGGTCTGTAAGCTTTTAGAAGCTCTGGCAAGGCTCTGCGAGCACCTTTAGCACCTCTGTGTGACCCCTTGCCTTCCTTCCAGCTGAGTCCCCAGACCTCCCAGGAGTTACTCCCAGGAGCAGGTAATAACCAGCTTTGAACTGAACCACTGCCTGCAGCTCTGCCTCAGGGCATGCTCCACCTGCATGAAATCCAGCTGTAGGGCTGGCCAAAAAATGCCCCACATGACACAAGACACTGATCCACCATGAATCCGCTTCCTCTTCACATCTGCCGTGTGAACTACCAAGTTAACCAGCCACCACCAGGCTTTCTGCATGATCAAGTATCGTCTGTTCCCAAGAAGCTGGCACAAAAGCAGACAAATCCCTCATTCTGTGCTGTGACTGGCTCAGAAGAAATATGGTTGTCACCCAATAACTAAACAGAATCAAACCTCTACTGGTGGAGTGAGCCAGCAATGGCAGGTTTCGTATTAATGATCACAAAACCACAGCTTCCCACAGCATTCAAGGACAGCCTATAGCCAGAGCTCTAAGAGGTGATTGTAATGGCCAGGAAATTTAATGATGCACTTGCTCTTCGTGCATCTCTCCCCAAGAATATATCACATTGTGCTCAGATAACAAAGGCCTACCTTCTGTGGTGCCCCAAGCAGGCACTAGCTGCCTGAAATGGAAGGAAAAAAGGATGAAGTTAAACTGTGAATCAGCCAGCCAGTTTAGCAAGCTGACCTACAGAAGCAAAAACATCCACCTTCCACATGTCATTGAGACTGCCAAGCTGTTAAGTGCTCCTTGAGAGTCCCCAAGAGCAGCTCTGGCAGAGAGATATTTTGTGCTTGAACACATCTTGCATAAGCTTTATTGCTAAAAGTTGCCATCCATCCAAACAGCCCTCAAAGTCTGAAATTGGTCTGACCAGTTCTCAGTTCCATGGACTCACTTCCCCCTATTAACATATCTTTCTCTAAATTTAGTCTTAAGCTTACGATCAGACCATATTAGTGTTCTGTTTCATCTCATACCTTACTAGTTACAATGAGAATGTAAAAGAAAATAAGGAAATAAAATAAAAAATTAAGCATTCTCCCACAAAATACAGAGTCAACTTTGCAACTCACTTTCTCATTAAATGAACTGCTTCATACTGGGGTGAGATTTTTTAAAAAAAAAACAACACCAAAAAAATGATTAATGCTATCAAGAACTGAAGTAATGGAAAACCAGGAGCATCCTGGCTTCATGGGTCTGGATGTTTGGCATATTCTAATCAGAGGACAGGAGTCCTTCTCTCATTCACATGATTTTTTCATGGAGTTTTAACCTTGCTTCAAACCGTGGCACTTCAGTTACAGCTAGATGCAGAGTCAACAAACTGAAACAGTAATGGAATTGCAAGTTGATTTCTGAAAATTAAAAATCAAGAGGAAATCAACAACACAATGCAATTAAAATGTAATAATAGAATCAAAGTAACTCCTCAGTGGAAAATGGAAGCCACTTGGCCATGTTGAATTTCCTAAGGTTCACCCAGCCCCACCTCTCCAGCCTGTCCAGGTCCCTCTGGATCGTGTCCCTTCTCTTCAGCATCAACTGCCCCACACAGCTTGGTGTCACTGGCAAACATGCTGAGGGTGCCCTCAGTCCCACTGTCCATCCATGTCATAACAAAGATGTTTAACAGCACCAGACCCAGTTCTGATCCCTGAAGAACAACACTCATCACTGGTCTCCACTGGGACATCGAGCCATTGACCCCAGCTCTGAGTGTGGCCATCAAGCCCATTCCTAATCCCCAGAGTGCTCCATCTGTCAAATCCATTTCTCTCCAGTTTAGAGACAAGGATACTGTGTTGGACAGTGCTGAACACTTTGCACAAGTCCAGGCAGGTGACATCAGCTGTTCTTCCTCCACAAACTCTGTAACCCCATCATAGAAGGCACCGAATTTTTCAGGCACTGCTTGCCCTCGGTGAAGTCATGGTGTCTGTCAGCACCACCTCCTTATGTCCCATGTGTCTCAGCACAGCTTCCAGGAGGATCTGCTCCCTGACCTTGCCAGGCACAGAGGTGAGACTGACTGGCCTGTGGTTCCCCAGGTCTTCCTTATTTCCCTTTGTAAAAATGGGGTCTGTGTTTCTCCTTTTCCAGTCAGTGGGAACTTCACCAGATTGCCACAGCTTCTCAAATACGATGGATAGAGGCTTAGCCACTTCATCCACTGGTTCCTTCAGAACCCATGGATGTATCTCATCAGGTCTTGTGCACTTTCAGGTTCCTTAGGTGGTCTTGAATGTGATCTTCTCCTACACTGGGTGGTTTTTCATTGTCCCAGTCCCTGCCTTTGCCTGCTGTGACTCAGGTGATGTGGCTGGAACTCCTGCCAGTGAAGGCCAAGGCAAAAAAGTCATTGAGTACCTGGCCTTCTTCATAGCCTGGGTAACCAGGTCTCCCACTTCCTTTTGGAGAGGGCCTACATTTTTCAAAGTCTTCCTTTTATCACCAACATACCCATAAACACTTTTCTTGTTGCCCTTGATGTCCCTGGCCAGATTGAATTTTGTCCAGGTTTTAGCTTCCCTAACCTGATCCCTGACTGCTCAGACAACTCCCAGTATTCCTGCCAGGCTACTGCCTTTATTTCCACCTTCTGCAGGCTTCCTTTTTGTGTTTGAGTTTATTCAGGAGCAATTTGTTCATCCACACAGCCCTCCTGGTGTTTTTGCCTGACCTAATCTTTATTGGGATGCATCACTTCAGAGCTTGGAGGAGGTGATCCTTGAATATTAACCAGCTTAGGAGTATCCTTCCATTCCAACACTCCAGGAGGCATCCCACCATGTCTGCATGATGCCAAATGGATCAAAACTCCCTAACTCCTGCTTATTCCCCATACCATGTGTGTTTGCACAGACATTTAAGCTGGACCCTCAATGAAGGTGACTTTACTGGCTGCTGCTGCCCTTCAGGTGCTCTCCTGCTGACCTGCCATCTCTCTCCAGGCTCTGGGTATGTCCTTCTGGCACTGGCACCAAACTGGTAGGGGATGAACTGAGGTTCTCCTCCCCCAACATCTTCAGTTTAAAGCACCAGCTTGGGAAATATAACACTCAAAGTAGAACTGATGTCTGATTTTTGTCTGCCTAACTACTAATAATTTAACAAAATTAAAAAATAGAATAATGAAATTGTCTATTTTCGTCCTAAATTCAAACACAAGAATCAAAATAATCTTTAGCAAAAAGGTCGGTAAAAACATCTGCACAAAATTAATTTTAAAAGATTTTCAACCATGTTTTCCAATAAGGGAATTGAAGATAAGCCAACCTCAGTTTGCTTGTAGACCTCAGGATTCTGGCTGTAAATCTTTGCTATCTGGTTTCCTGTAAAACGCTGAGAAAGAAATGCAAATGCTTAGAAACACAAACCCTAAATGGAGTCAATAATCATTAACTCTGTGTAATGAGTTCAGAACATTGCACTTTGGATATTTAATTTGCCTGATGCATGATGAAAGTCAGTGCACAGCAGGCAATCTGCACTAAACAGGGTATAACACATAGTCTCATTATGAGAATTTTGTTCACCTTTTGAAAAAAAAGGCATGTGGAAAAGCATTACTATCCATAATTTACATTTCAGAAATGACAGTTCAATGGAATGAATCACACTTATTCTGTGCACAGGAACCAGCACAGTGCAAATGCTGCCTTCAAATCCTTGAAAAGGTTTAAGCTACACAATCTGTGTACCTGCCTGTGAGGCAGGTGAATTGAAATTAAAGCAGGAAGTTTCATACTCAAAGCAGCAACTCCAGCAGAGGCTAAAAACAGCTTTAAGAATATTTATTTTTCATCTACATATTATGTCAAATAATCAAAAAACCTTCTAACACTGAAAGCTTAACATTTAACAAGTAAAAATAAACTGTTAGTGGTATGTAAAGTCTGATTTCAGCATTGGCCATAAACCTTGCATGATGATTCAAAAACAGAAACATCAGTTTGGGAGGTTAAAACCTTATTCTGTTGAACCAAAAGTGTGAGCAGCCAGGTGCTGAGATGCCTGGAGGGCAGCCCTGCTCCCACCCCGTAACTCATTGTCACAGTTAGAAGGAGGGAAGAGTCAGGAAGAGGAGACAAGTGACAGTGTATCTCTGACAGTGTCACAAACATCTGAAACACTTCTCTTAGGTCAACAGCTGCTTGTTAGCCTCCAGGGAATATTAAAAGGCCAATCTTTTAATTGCAGAAGTAACCTAGAGCAGGTTATCCACAAATAGGTAGATGGATTTCCCCTAAATTAACCTGTAACACAAACTGGGTTTCCATCCCCTTAGAAGTGTGGCTACACAAGATGCTCCCAGGGGACAACCAGGCCCTGAGACTTTAAGCATGGCCACCAAACACTGTATTTGGGAACCACTGGCCAAATGCTCCCCCCAGCTGCCTCCTGCAGCAAAACTTCCAGTGTTTGGTTCATTTCACTGTCAAATTTCCATATCTTCCTTTGTGAGACTAATGCAAAGCACAGTATGGTCAGAGTTTCTTCAAAAGCTCTGTCTCTTTCATAGTTAATGGCTGATGGCTGCCTGCTGCAGTTCCCTGTGATGATAGGATTGTTTCTATCACAGGATTCTGCTGGGAACTTTCTCCCCATCCATTCCTTACCTCATAGGCCCGGGAGCCAGTGACACTCGCCAGGAGCTGGGCTCCCCCCACGGCTTTCTCCAGCACTCTGCACTGGGAGGCTGTGCTGGAATCCATCCAGATGGGACTGTTACTGACTGAAAAACAGCCCTGTGATGAACAACACCCTTTATTAGGAAGTCTGATATCTGAGAAATCCCTGCTAGAGTAATAAAAATAAAGCAGCTGTATGTATCAGCTCACAGCTCAGTTCTCTGACACACCTTATGCCCTTCTCTCAACAGCTACAGAAAGCAGGTATTGGGCAGAATGTTGGCCAGTGATGAAAAGTTCAACCCAAAAAGTTTGCATCAGAGGGAAGCAACACTTTTTCTGCTGTCACTTCACAGACCTTGCAGCACAATGTCTCAGTACATCCTCTGGTAGCCAAAGCCTCATCCCCTTTTAGAACTCCTCTGCAAACCATCAGATTATCTTCCCACGGCACTCCTAACACATTCTCTTTAATGCATGGCATGACCATTCAGAAATACAACTGAGGCTTAATACACCATTTATTCCAGCATTTTAATGCCATTTCCATGAGTTTTGCACAGATGAGACAGTTCCAAAATTAATGATTTAACACCTCAGTTACACAAAAGTCTCCCTTTCAACGCACACCTGTCCTTTCTGACCCAGAAGTAAGGAAAGTAAGGGTCTTCCAGAGGAAAGCTGATTCCTCTCTATTTTTAAAAAAAGTCTGTGTTCAAAGCTTGCCAGTAACACACATACAAAATGTTGAGGTTCTACAAGGTACTTGGTTAAGATTTTAAGTCCACACAGCATTACACATCCAGCCCTTCAGAGGCAAGTGTAAACTGGTCCTTTTTTAATATATATTTTTGCTTATGAAATCACATGCACTTCAAGGAAACTCAAGTACAACAGTCTTTTTCACCACAATTTTTTGCTAATACAAATATATTAAAAATGTAAAATATTTACAGGTTGTTTACAATAATATTTTCTAAAAGAAACAGGCTGTTACTCCGACACAGAAAGATTCTGGGACACCCACTGGCACCTGTAAGCTTTTAAAGCAGCACATACTGTCATTCAGGAGAAAATGAAATGTCAAAAGCCCTGCAACTGAAGGAATAACTGCTACATTTCATTTATGCTGCAGGGGCCTGCAACCCAGCCAAACCAGAGGAAGGAGAAAAGCAATGTGTAAGGATGGGAAAAAGGACAGTGTAGCTCTCCCTTCAGAGATTTTGTGCACCTTACCTTTAGTGATTGATGTAAAGGCAGTTCGGATGATGCATTCCTTAAAATCTGGATGCTTCCTTTTTTCCAGTACACACTCCCGTGTTGCTGTAGGAAATATAGAAACAGGAGTTGGAAGTGCCCTCCCAAGCTTCAAAGTTCATATTCTGATCCTACACTCTAAGGAACAAAAGAACTCTCTCCAAACTAGCACCCAAAAATGCTCCTTTTCAAATCAAGGGTCTCCTAAAAAAATCTTTAAGACTGAGAAGAGCAGACACTAAACCAGAATATTATTCTGAACTACAAAATCTTCTAGTGGGAACTATTATTACTGCTAATGGCATTAGATATTTTTGAAGGCTCTCTGAGCTGTAGCCAGGGCTCCACAGTCAAGATTTAGTTCTGTGCTATTTCAGCACAGCCCCCTGACCCATCAGTTACACCTTGCTGGAGGGTGAGCAAAATAAAGGGAATATGGGCAGTCTGGAAATGCACTCCCTTTTTTCACTTGAGTAAGGTGGGGTTACTTGGCAGTCCCCAGCTTCTGCTCCACTGAAAAATTCATAACAGAGCCTTGATACCAGCTCTGATTTTCAGACACTTTGCTCAGACTTTCAACTGCAATCAATGAAACACGGAGATAAAAGCAAGGGTTTTGATTAATTAGCCCCAGATACATCAAGATGAATAACCTAAACCTCACATGCCAGAATTAGCTGTTGCTTTGGTGCTGTCCTCACCCCGAATATCATCTGTGAAAGTTACAAACGCCTTTGTTGATTCATTGGAGTACTAGGAGGAGACTGGCTAACTGACTAAATGTCAGGGTGGGTTTTATAAATCTCAAAAAAAAAGGCATTATGCACTACAGGCTAAATCATGGCAGCATTTTTGTCATTTCTGTATCAAAGACTCCCATTATTTGGGTTTTGTTGTTCCTGGGCTGATCCCTGCCCTAGCCAAAAACAAACTGCTCAGTGGGATGTTACTGTGCTTTTAGCAAATTGTGTTCCTAGCCATTTTTTCTACCCCATTTTCCACAAGCACCTGGATCTGCTGAAATTCAAAATGAACAAAAAAATTAAAACAACGGGAAGCCAAGCAGGTCTGCACTATGCTGATCTAAACAACTGCACTGCAAACCTCATCCTCCACTCCCACTATCTTCTAGTGATTGCTTTGCGTGCTTCAGGTGTCAAGTTCCCCTGAGGAATGTCTATGGATGCTTATATAAAAATTTAGATCTTATTTTATGCCATTACAGTCTTCTGCCATATAATTGTTCAAATGTATCATCCTACTTTATACTCTATCAAAGAAATACATTAAAATTGAACTTTTCTTTATAAACTAACCTGGCCAGCACCAGACAAAGCTCTGACTTGAGAGAAGTTAAAGCCTGAAGACCTCATCTTTTCCAAGATCATATCCAGAGCCTACAACAACAAACAGAATCAAGAATGACAGTAACGAGCTATCAAATTATGCATACTCACAATCTGGAATTAAATAGTAAATTCATGTCATCACTGATAAGAGTTCATTGGCAGACAATGAAAAATTAGCTAATGACTATGGACTTCTCAAAAATCTGCATAAATTAATTTATTAACTGAGAGTCCATAAAAGAAAAGTTGAGTCACACAGGGGAAAAATAAGATCTTTAAAGAAGCTGAATCACAAAGATCCGTTCTTTAAATCCTAAATAAGAGGCAAAATTTAAAGAATTCCACTTCATTAAAAGGCACTTTTAAGAGCGCTAGACACAAAGCAAGATTATCTTTCTCTGCTCTTATTTTTGAAAATCGATGAAATCTTAATGGGGTACACCGTGCACCCCATTCTGCAAGACATCAGGTAACCTCAATACCAGTGCCCCCAGTGTCAGCAAATTCACAGAGTCTTTAACAGAAGGCTAATTCAAGTGATCTTAGCACTTCAAGCACCTAGGTGAATTTTGTTCTTAACACATTTTCCTGAAATTTAAAGCCAAAAATTAATCTTTAAATAGTTTAATTTAGATCAGCACTTCCCAGACTCTCTTGACAAATGGACCACTGCAAGTCTTCAAAAAAAAAATAATCTATACCTATATCATCGTATTATTAATTTAATAATTACAACTATTCCTCTTCATTACGGTTCAAAAAACCAACTGCAAGTGAATTTGCCAAACCTTTGTCAGCTACTGTGGATTACCAGCTAGGGGTTCTGTGACATTTCATATATTTTAACTATTCAAATCACTCAAGTAGGACAAATTTACATAGTACCATGTGAGAGTAAATGTTGCAGAATCTGCACAGAAGTAAGGAAGGCTTTACTTTAATTTTTTTTAAAAATGCTATACTTCAAAATAAACATCCGTCAAAGTTACTGGGAATCAGAGAATAAATTGCCCTTTCACCATTTATGAGCTGAGACATCAATTGGTAAGCAAAGCTTATTCTAAAAAAAAATAGTTTAAGCAGCCTGGATGCTACAAAAACACAGATTTCAGCAAGACAACCTGACAGCTGCCCCATTTGTGCATGAGGGAAAAAAACCACCAGTAGTCCTTTTTTCAAATGAGGGAAAGTCAGGAAGGAATTTCTCACACATAGGATGCTGTAATTGTAGAGAGTGAAGAAACAAACAAAAAAACACATCAAAATGTTAGCAACTTCTACTATGTTTGTTGATAGCACTACTATTTGCATACCAAAGACACAGAACAACACTTCAAAGAAACTGAATATAAGCAAATGACTATGTTGATTCGAGTGATGAGTTCCACTATTGCTCAGAATAAACTTTCATTTCTGTAACAGCAAGGAAAAAGTTCAACCATATAAAGTTTGTTCATACCTTGACCCACATAAGCACTGGTGAAGTGACTGTCAGTCTGTCACTGTGAATACAGACTCCACCTTGAGTCCTACAGAAAAACAGGATTTTCTCTTGGTAAATTCAGCAACTTTTTTTCCCTGCCAAGCAGAGTTCTTCAAGTTTCTTAATGACCAAAGAGAATTTGCAATGCTTTTATGTTAAGAGCAAGGATTGGTATTTGAAACATGAAAAAGGAAAAGCCAGCTCCTAGGAGGTGACATGTTTGACCCAATTGCGAAGTAAGTAATTTTCAAGGAAAGGCCCTGATCCTGAAGTAAGATCTGTGATAGAATCCATTGCTGATACTGCTCATTGGCTCCATGTAATTAACAGTTATTTCTGTCACAATTAGTGACTTGCACCCCAAAGATGAAGCTCGATTTTTGCTGTTTAACCATCAAGTAAATAAGCATATTTTATTGAAACTTGTGACTGGAGGACAACATTTATCAATTCTAGTCTATTGTTTAAGTAAACAAATACTGCCATTCTACAGTTTATTGTGAGATTTGAACAACTGAATTTGTCTCCAAATGCCTTTTAGATGTTCCCCTCATGTAATTTACTTGCTGTTCTGAGAGCATCCCACCCAGTCATGCCCACAAGTCTGAAGTCACAAAAGAAAAGACAAATGGTTTATTTATACATAACATTTTGGGGTGTACTTTCTTAATTTATTTCCTGTTGGGAGCTCTTGTCATATTTACATGCAAGGAAGGCAAGAGCATATACTACCCTTGCCAAGCAGGAAACATGAGCATGGCATGACCTTTTTCCATGCCTCCATACATATCACTGAAACCAAACAGGGCAACAGTACCCTCACTCCAATCTCCAAAGCTTTAAATTACATTATCCAAGTAAAATATAAAATATAAAAAGCCTTACTTAAATTCCGGAAGGTCCTTATCAAAACGAACATTATCCTCATAAATGACCCTCAGCTGTTCATCAATAGCAATGACTTTCAACTAGAAGATATAAAACAGGAAGTTAACAAAATCTTGCAATAATTGAATAGCACTCATAACTCATTCATAATAATTTAATTCCCACAGACAAAATTGGAAAAAAAAAAAAAAAGATCACCCCAAGGCATACAACTCACTGAAAGTATGGGCATAATTTTACATTAAACAAATTATTATGTGAATTTCCAGCATGTCACCAATTCAGCAACATGTAGTTTGGTTTGTGTTTCCTCTCCCCATTTTCTTTCTCCTCTAATTCACAAGATTGAGCTACAGGCATGTGCTAAAGCGCAGCAAACATATTACCAGGTTCATTGCTTGCATCATAGTAGCCACTGTTTACAGTTTCTCCAAAGAATACAGTATCTTAGATTAAAGATGCCTTCTTTTTTTTTTCACCTCCTTTTTTTTTGTCCCTTCTCACCAAGGAAGCTTACAGACCCTTTAGGTTTTCTTGAACACCTTCTCTGCTCCCCACATGGTGAGTAAATCAAACTCTACCCACTTGGCAAAGCTCAGAGGGAATTACGTAAGCGTATTTTGAGCTTCTGGAATATACGGAAAGCAATATCCCCAACTCCATAAAGCTGAGCCTTCTTGTAAGCACGAATTAGAAGGGTATCACAACCTTTCCTCATCTATCTTCACTTAATTTCACCTAGTTCTGAAGAAAGACCGTAAGAGCCAAGAAGAAAAGCAAGAAGGTAGCTCACATTCTGTGCCTATTTCAACCAGAGAGAGAGTGCAAACTGCTGCTAAAGAAACTGATAAAAAATAATCCCTACGAAGAAGACTGTCATCTCAAGGACCTGCATTCAAATAACAAGGCCATCCCCATTTTTACTATAGTAGTGTAGGGCCATTATCTGTGCCCTGGCACAACTCATTACCAACCTGCACTAGCTTAAAAATGGCTCTGATCCACTGCAGCCTAATTGGCTCTCTGCTTGCAGCATGTCCCCGTAAAAATACTTGATTGACCTAACCTGGATGTGTCTTTTCAAGCTCCCAAACTTCAGCACAACCATAATGGTGACTTATGCCCAAACACCTATTTTTAATATATCCAGGCATCTGCACAACTTGGGCACAGTTTCTATCCGCAGTGCAGCAATACCCGGCTGTGCCAACAAATCAGAATTTCAAGCAGCAACCTGAGGATCCAGGTTCACAGCCTTGATTCACACAAGAACAATGGCAAGCTGGGTTTGGGTGCAAGTCCCAGCTCCTATAGGAGCAGGCAGAGAGGTCTTCATGTAGCCTGCATATAGGGAAGGGCCACAGCACTCGTTTCCAGGATTTAACTCATCCCTGGCAGGATGGGGAAGCAGGACACATTTGAACACACAGCCCACTGCTTCAGATGGGGCAAGCAGAAAGGGATGAAGGGTGCGTTTATGCATCCAAAGAGGACATGAGAACAAGCAGGTACATGCACTACAGACTACATGCACTGCAGGCTACAGGCATCTTAAAACACACAAAGTGCTGGCAATTATTACAGCCATAAACGAAAACACAGGAAGTTCCACTTCAAAAAGAGGAAGAACTTTTTTACATTGATGGTGGCAAAGGAACAGGATGGGAGGATGTGGAGTCTCCCTCTTTGGAGACATTCCAAACCCACTTGCATGTGGTCCTGTATCACCTGATCCAGGTGACCCTGCCTTGGCAGGGAGTTTGAACTGGATGATCTCCAGAGGTCCCTTCCACAGAGTCACAGGATTGGTCAGGTTGGAAGGACCACAGTGGATCATCCGGTCCAACCTCCCTGCTTAAGTAGGTTCGTCCCAAAGCACATGGCACAGGATTGTGTCCAGACATCTACTGACTATCTCCAGTGAGGGAGACTCCACGACATCTGTGGGCAATCGAACCCTAAGGACTGTGTGATTCCGTCACTCTGTGGATAATCTGGCATCAGCCGTGCCCGGCTGCAGCGGGTGTGAGCCCCGGGCAGGGAGCACCGCCCCGCTCCCTGCTGCCCCGGCCGGGCCCGGGGACCGCGAGGAGCCCCGAACGGCAAACCCGCCGCGGGGAGGAGGAAAGCGGGC
>VXBT01008027.1:1741613-1803130 GCA_013400235.1 Oriolus oriolus | reverse complement strand
GGCCCCCGGCCCCGCCGCCCGGCCGAGGGAGGGAGAGGAGGGGCGGGGGAGGCGGCGCGGTACCTGCTGCGTGCTGAAATCCCAGCCCAGGTAGCAGGGAGCGGCCATGGCACGGCACGGCACGGCCCTCGCCCTCACCCGGGAGCCGGTGCAGGGACCGGGAAGGGGGCGGCTCTGCTGGCCCGGCCTCCCCGGGCAGCTGAGGAGCGGCAGCAGCGCGGTTAATGAGTGGTCAGGGAGCGGGCAGCGGGACGAGCGCTCCATCCCTCGCACGGAGGGGCCAGGAAGAGCTCGGGGGTGATGCGGCGGTGGATTGAGGCCATGGTGGGGTGATGCTGTGGTGGGATTGTCCCGAACGCGGGCCCGTTCCCTGGTGCGCAGCCCCAGTTCACACACCGGGGCGAGGTGATGCTGTCCTTCATTCCCGTTTGCGCAAAGTAGGGAGCTGGGTGGTAACCCACAAAAGGCTGGCGCACAGGACTTCAAAACTTGACACTGCTTATACATTTTAACACAAAAAGGCGTCAGCTTTCATTGGTTACAAATTACATGACTTTTCCCCGCATTTGTGGCAGTGGGTGATCGCGATCACCGACCTATGGACCACCTACTCACAACGGACCCCAGACTCAATCACCTTTCCCCCAGTTACTGCTCGGTTCTGCTGAATTCACTCTTGGCGGCTCTTGTCCAGACAGCCCATTCATCTTGGGACTGTCTTCCCTTTTCCTTAAAACAACAGATTAGCCAAGCATACGGAATTCACAATGCAGCTGCTTAATCATAACTGTCCAGCTACAGCTACTGTTTAGCAATTAAAAAAAAAAAAAGCCTGCGAAGTTTAACACAAAGCCTTGTTCAAATCTTGAGGGGTTCAGTATCAGGATGATGGGATGGAGGGGTAATGTGATGGTGGGTCACACCATGCCAGGGCTGTGCACGGGGCTGCTGAGCATGGATAACCAGCACCCATACACGGGATCCCCAGCGGCAGCACCCAGGCCAGTGAGAGAACACCAGAGCTGCCGCGCAGGAACCACCCAGGAACCAGAATCAAATCAGAACAAGCAACCTCAAACCACAGTCCCAAGGAGTTAATTAAATTTTAATATCCCATTACTGGGATTAATATCCCACAGCCTTGTTGTGGTATCACACTCTAATCAGCACAAACACACTTACACAGTATCCCATTAAAAAACCCAGTGTTGTTACTTTGGCTGAAATATTGTTTTCTAGTTTGCCTTTTTTCACTTGGGAGGGTTGGGGAGATTTTAGGTTTTTGCATTATCTCCCATAGCATGTGATAAGCAAAGTGGTATTCCTTAATCAAAAGAAGACTCATCTAAAATATGCTTCCATTCTGCAATCAAGGCAGTATCTCAGCAGAGCCTTAATGAAGTCAAATAGGTTTTGCATGCCCAGGACCTTAAACTGTTTTTACAGCACAAACACTTAATTTGTGATAGCTCAGTTGGTTAGAGCATGGTGCTTTTAATGACAAGGTTGTGGCTTTGATCCCTGTATGGGCCATTCACTTAAGAGTTGGACTTGATGATCCATGTGGGTCTCTTCCAACTCAGAACATTCTGTGTTTCTAATTATAAAATATTATGGAATTTTTTTACAGACTGGGCATTTAAAAATACATCCAGTGATTTCTCAAAGCCCTAACACCCACAGGTTTATACTTTTAATATTTCTAGTTATTATTGCAAAGAACAACCTTTAGAACAATGGCCACCAGGTTGTGGTGGAATTTCCCTGCCCCTGAAGAGCTCATGCTGGATGAACTTGTCCTGAACAAAGGTCTCACTTAACCAGAGGCTGTGAAAGAAATAACATTTTTGAAATGTTACCAAGAACTGTTTCCTCAGTGTAATTTATACCAGAAAACAAAGGATCAAATAACACATAGAGGCTGGGCTTTTTATTAATGCAGAATGTGGCTGGTGAGACAGAGAGGAGAGGCTTGTTCCGCCCTTTCACTGGCTGCACAGCCCCTGTAAACAACAACAGATTCAAAGGCTGAGGCCTGAAGTGCTGCAATTTTCAAAAGATTTGAAAAAAATGAAACTGAAGCCTGCTCTGAAGAGAAATGTAGGAATGATTAATGACTTCAGAAAAAGATAAACTAGTGGATTTTAAGTTTTTAAAAGTAGGTATTGGCTAGTAGAAAAGCAACCAGAGTTTGTAAATAAATAATCTTGTGAGGATGTAAGAATGAGTTATATTCTTCAGCAATCAGGTCAGAATAGTCTCAAATAACTAGAAATCATTTGACTTAAACAGCACAGAAAAGCTGGGGCTGGGACAACCACTCTTATATTATCAGATCTCCTTAAATTAGGAACAAGGAGGCAAGACAAGTCAGGAGGAGAATCCACTGAAGGACAAAGTGGGAATGTTATTGCTGCTACTTTCACTGTTCATGTTTCTTCAAAGAAAGTAAGGAAGTTTGGAGAATCAATGCCTTATCCAGTCACTCTGTTGCCCATCTTTTCATCAAGGCAGTGTTGTCTCGAATTTATTGTTTGTGTATGGAAAATGTGCATTGCTGCTGTTCTTTCTGGACTCAAATTCATGCTTGCAGATACTGCCATAGCCTCCAAAAATGTTTCTTGAAAGCAAAGAAGGTTTAGCTGTGCATTTATCAGTGCAGCTGCATTCATGAACTAGTGATGTTTTAGCACTGACAAATCCAAAATTTCCAGAGGGGATGGACAAAATGCCGTTTATAATTGAAATGTCACCACTGCAGATTAACAGCTTGAGGCAAAGCACAGATTAATCACTCAAGACACATGGGGCAGAGTAAAGGGAAAAGCAAGTTTACTCCCGTTTTCCTATTAACTAGTTTCTGACCTGATGGAGAAGCAATACTTCCATGCTTTCCTAAGGCCTTGGCTGTTTAGATAAGTTACAACTAGGATGCCAATTAAAGCTATTTTTTCTTTCCCCACTGTCAAGTCAACTGCAACTGCACATTTATTTCAATTCATTGCAAAACATAAATTAACTGTATTCCACATTCCTACATACTGAGATTTTTCACTTTTTATTCTCAATTCCAGTATGAAAACCTGCCTCTGATCTCAGCTGCACCCTGATATGAACTTAGATTTAACTGCACTCTTCAGCTTTGCACAGGGGAACTCCTTCGAAAACAGTGATAGCCTAAATTCCAGGCTTCATTATCATCACATCATCTGAGACATGCCAAGCTAGAGAGCAGATAGACCAGACCTTTGATATAAATTAGGATGACTGTATTGACAGCAGTCCAGCTAACCTGATTTATACTGGCTACATAATTTAATGGGATGTGGGAGGATTCACACCTTCACAGGAAGTCCATGGGCAACTACAAAGCTACCAACCCTTCTAGTTCCAGCAGCAGATTTTGGGCACCTAACTAGTTATTCTAAGTAGCAGGGCAGACAAGTGTTTCTAAGCCCCATGCAGGTATTTCACATTGGTACATCAACACAGGTAGGCCCAGCCGAAGCAGTGGGACAGGTAAGAGTCACTGCACATAGAGACTTAAGTTATGAACAAGCAATAAACCACAGCAGGCCATGTTAATACAAGCATTGTTAAGCCTGTTGACACAATTATTCTGTTCCCAATAAGAAATCCTGTGGCTCTTTAATTAGCCTCAGAAACATTAAATATAGTAAGCTGGGTCAGATACAAGCCAACCTTTTGCCAAGTAACCTGACTCATGTGCACTGCTGCTAATGAGGTGGGATATGTTTACAATGTTAAACTCCAAGTAACACACCAATAACACATTAACGCATCACGTTAAAAAAAAAAAAAAACAACAAAAAACCAAACAAATCTCAGCCTGAGCACTAGACCTACCTGCTGGAACAATATCTGAACAATGGCAATGCTCTAAAGGTCATTCCCTTTCTACTTAGCATTGCAAGCACTCTTATCACAAAATCTCCAGCAATGTTTAACCAAGCACTGCGAATATAAAATACCACAGTACCATAAATTAAAAGATGAAGTTTCTGTTCTTTTTATTGAGATGGCATTATAGCACCAAAAGTGTTTTTCTTTCCCTAAATACACACTTATCTATTTAAGTTATTTTTGCACAGGATCTTGTCATAGCCATTATGTCTGTCCATACCTCCAAATGCAGTGGAAAGTCTCATATTTTTTCAAAGTCTCATTATTCACTCTGTAAGAATAAGAACTTGATGTTTAAAAGCAATGGATTGAGGTGGGTGATTTTTCACTGGCTGTACTGTGAACACCTGAATATGAGGAACTCCTTTACTGTGCAATGAGCACACACTGGAACAGGCTGCCCAGAGAAGTTGTAGGGTTGTGGAGTTTCCCTCACTGGAAACATTCCAGAACCATCTGTACACAATTCTGTGCTATGTGCCCCAGGACAATGTAGATGCTGAAAGCTTGGTCACAGGGATATTTCCCAGCTTTCTGCCAGCGTCAGTGTGAGAGCGGTTAGAAGTTTTTGTAAACTATCTTGCAGTTTCAAGGATGTTATGCATATTTGTGATATTGACTTGAGAAATGTTTTGAAATAGGTATTGTAAGAATAAACCAATCATTCTAAGAGGTGGTGACTAGGTGACCAATGGTCTCTGGTCACTCAAGCGAACTACAATATATAAACGAGTTTGTAAATTAATAAATAATGCCATTTTTCCCTGGATTCGGCCTATGTCCTTCCTCACCGCCCGTGGTACCGCTGCTACAGGACAACCCTTGAGCCAGGATGTTGGACCAGATGACCCACTGTGGTCCCTTCCAACCTGACCCACTCTGTGATTCTATAAAAACACGTACAAAGATCCAGCAAAATCCCTGTGAACGAGTTCCACAAGAGGAAGCCCAGAGCACAACTGTTACACAGAGACTGAAAATGCAGATTATTTAAGTATAGTAATTATTCCAAAAACCTACTGGCTGATTTAATTTTTTGGCATGTGCATATTCAAAATGCCAGGTGTGGTACTGCATTAACCAGTTAAGGCCCTTTACAGAGAACTCATGAAGAACTGGTGCAGGATTCCATATAAAAGCACACACGAGCACACAAACAATGGATTCAAGAAAAGAATTTAAATGATGGCTCAACTACACAATCTCAACTATACCATCAGTTTCATAGATATTGGTCAATTTGCAGCTTTTATCTAACCGTGTGCATAAAATCCTCCAATTTCACTTTTATTGAATTCAGCAGAAGATGTTTTGACTTCAGTGGGCACTGAATCAGGCGCTGTGGAATTGTATCTGGTTTTATATACTCTAGTTTTACAGATGTAATTTCCTTGACTCAATTAGGCCACCAGTGATTATGAAGTGCAGTACAAATTCCTCGTGAGATTTCTGCATGGAAGCAAAGTAAAGGATGCTTCTGAGTAACAAATTATTTTTAGGATACTTTCCTTCTCTGCACAGACTTCAAGTCCATGTTCATTCTCACAATAGTAATAGTACTTAACCATCCTCTTTGGAGGACTATCCTAACTACAGCCATTTGCAAGGCTTATTAAAGTTAACTTAAGCACCCAGCAGATTTTCTTGAAGATGAATACCAAAGTGGTTTGTGTTCTAATGCTCAAAAGCAAATATCTCAGAAGCAAGATGGTGTCATCCAGATAAAACTTTTCATTAACAACAGATTAATCAGTTCTTTCACGCTGTACTTGATTCTTATCAAACTCCACTTACACATAAGTACATCTTATTGATTAAAAGCAATCAAAGATAAACTCATTCCTACTCAAACAATGCCTGAATTGGAAACTAATAAGGGATAAACCTTGCACTTTTCAGCACCATCCTGGAAGGACCAAAAATCTTCTTGCAATCAAGAGTGAATCACAATCCTGTAGTTTTCAGGTGGAAAAATCAAGGCAGGAAAGTTATATAGCTTATACAATTTGTTTTAGACCCTGCTTGAAATTCCCACAGAATTCCTACATGCCTATTATGTCTACTGGGAGAACAAATAACCACAGGCTGTTGTCACCTCCCAGAACCATAGCCTTCATAACCCCATGGATAGAAAACAGCTAGAGAAGTAGTTGGTAAAGAATAGAAGGACAGGGAAACAGTGAGGGAAGATGTCAAAAGCTCATTTGTTTAAAATCTCTAACTGGTAAATACGTTCAGTTTCTTCTTAGACTTGTCTCTGCACATCGTCACTTCTAAAAGGGAATTTCAGAAGTTCTTGGCAGGCAAGGATAGCAGAGCTGTAAAATGAACAACCCCTGACCCTCAGTTTTGGAGGCTGATTGTTTGCACAGGAAAGATTCCAGTCCTGTCAGTGAGACAACCAACAGAGGGAGCAGCCTTCTAACAAAGCAAATTTCAGCATTTTAGTTTACTTTTTGTAGCAACTAACACTCCAAAGGAATATGATTTAATCCTCAGCAAGTCGAGACAGAAGAGCAGAGGTTTTTAAATGCTGCTTATGCCATGCACAAAAAAATACATACAGAAATTCTGCTGCATTTATCTCCTCACAAGCAGCACAACTGAATTTGACCTACAGGAATCCAGTAACTTCTGTCTGACTGCAGGATTCACGCACGGGCAAGGACTCCGCAAGATGGTGGAAAAGGTGCAAAGACTTTATTACACATCAGAAATTCCCTTAAATACCAGTAGCTAACAGGATATCACATCATATAAACAGGAAAGATGTTCACCTCAGTGTCCCCCAATCACCTGGAGTATTTCCCAGACATTGCCTATTATGGTGAAGGGTAAACTATACCTTACAAGGTCAGAAACTGCAATTATCACATCTCATAGGGCTGACACTGTCCAGAAACTCACAATCCTCTCTCAGCCCTTCCCCGGTGACCTGGCTGTAATCCCAGGATCCCCTCCGGGTCTGAGAACGAGGCTCTCTCTTCGGCCAACAAGGCCTAATCTCTCTTCCAGCATACAGTGTAGCCCAACATCTGACCATATTTACCATCCACAAAAAGGAAAAAAAAAAAGCAAAGAACATGATTCTGCAAAGGAAAATGGATAGCACCAAGCTCCCAACACCTGCAAAGCCAGATATACGAGTACTAAATCATAGAATCACATGATACCAGGTTGGAAGGGACCTCTCGGATCAGCTGCTCCAACCTGTCTTGGAAAAAGCATATAAAGCACAAGATATTTGGTATGAAACCCCCAGTGCTAACTTGGTGTTCTTGATTTAAGCCTTTCTAGAAAGAGTGCAGGATCAGAGATATTTGGTATATGCCTACCTACACACACTACCTAATTATATTTACATAAAGACACAAGGAATAAAAGGGATAATTAGAATCCTATCAAGGAAATATGAAGATGGACTACATACAACCCAAGCTCACCAAACCTTCAGAGCGACCTGAAGGACAGCTGGTCCCTCTCTTTGACATACTTGAACCCTTTAGGTCTGAAAGCACATGAAAGATCAGGTCAGAGGAAACATCTCGAGATCATCTTAAAAACTTCCATCGTAGGATACTTCACCCCATTAGCAAGCACATGCAGAGAGCACCAAAAATAATCTTGCACCATCAGAAAGTCCTGTGCTGTACTCACAACACCCCGTAACTGGGGCATGCTTTAAGGCTGTGCTTTCAAACAATAGAAATGTGTGTGCTCTTATCAAAAATCTCACTGAAAAGTAAACAATTACTATTGATTCTACTATTACTGTCTAGAACCCAAATAATAGCAGCCACCTTGTTTCTATCTTTCTTTGTGTTACTACATTTTCTAACAATAAAATAGTCACTTTCTTACACTCCAAGACTGTACTTAAATTAAAATTTAAAAAACACTATAAAAAGTTAGAGAAAGGGGATTAGCCCAGTAACTTTCATTTTCCTTCTCAGTGCCAGTTAAAATCTACAGACATTTGTATTCTGTCTTTTTAACCTCCATGAACAGTGCTGAACATGTCTATAATTCAGCACACGAACATCATGAATAATATACCTCTGGTCTCAGGTGTGCAGTAAAACTCAGTGTTACAGGAAGTGCATTCAGTCAGTTAACCATTATGAGCATTTTTAATTATCTTTAAATCAACAATTATTCCTAAAAGGACCTCCAAACAATTTGTAATAAAAAACTAATTTACTACACGCAAATTAATTAGTATGAGATAAAATTAGTTGCATCTTTTTAAATGAGATTTTGCAGCCAAGGTCAAGGGCAGTAAATATCTACTTCAAGTTCTAGAAGGCACTGCTTTTGGACGATGAAGTATTCTCAAATTTTTTTTTTGCCTCAAGGAAATGAAGAATTGGTTCCATTGTGATGGAAGAAAAGACTTAAGGGAAATAGGGCACTTCAGACTTCAGTGGATAATCAAGTGAAAACCACTCAGATGATGTTTTGATCAGGAGTTTGTTCAATTAAAAAAGAACAAGTTTTGACACAAACCTAATCATGGCAATAAATTTTCAGGACCTATAGTGCTGTTCAGAGATGCATGTGCCAGTGCTAGAAAATGGCTTGGCTGCTTATATTCCTCAGCAACATACAGCCCAAATGGGGACCTCTAACATTTCAGGCTCAGGCAAACACAGTCACACCACTCCAATAGTGCCACCTGCTGCGTACTGGGAAAGTGTACAGAGCTCTGGAGCTCCAGGGAACTCAATTTAAAGATTGATTGACTGATAAAAAAAGAAATCACACATTGGTGTGCATGTATGACAATAGGAATTTTTTTTTATTTATTAGTAATACCTAAACAGGCAATACCTAAAAGGAATGCCCCTATGATATAAGAACAGAACCCATGAGTAATCCATTTTCAAGTTTATCCTAGTGGCATAATAAGGATTAGCTACTTCAGCTCACTACACATCAAAGTCACAATTAACCTCATGTACTTTCTGATGTCATGCAGATTAGAACTGCAATTCATTTTATTAATCATATCCTGGTTGCAAATTATTCACAAAAAACACACACACATATGTCTGTGTCTAAATATATACACACAGACATGCCTTGATGGCAAAGTACCTGCACAAACGTACATACACACAAACCCATACACACCTCCAGAGACTGAATCAATTGCATCTCAAATCCTATGTGCAGTTTTGGGCCTCTCATGACAAGAAAGACATTGCTGGAGTATGTCCAGAGAAGAGCAACAGAGCTGGGAAAGGGCCTGGAGCACAAGTCTGATGAGGAGCAGCCGAGGCAGCTGTGGGGGCTCGGTCTAGAGAAAAAGAGGCTCAGGGGGGACCTTCGCACTCTCTACAACTCCCTGAAGAGGAGGTTGTAGTGAGGTGGGGGTCAGTCTCTTGTCCTGGGTAACAAGTGACAGGACAAGAGGAAATGGCCTCACATTGCACCAGAAGAGGCTCAGATTGGATATTAGGAATATTTTTTTCTTGGAAAGGGTTATAAAGCATTGGAACAGGCTGCCCAGGGAAGTGGTGGAGTCACCATTCCTGCAAGTGTTCAAAAAACACTTGCGGAATGGCACCTCAGAACATGGTTTAATGGTGAACATGGTGGCACTGGGTTGACTTGCTGATCTTAAAAGATCTTTTCCAGCCTTAAAAATTCCATGAAGACTCTCTAGTCACAAGTTTCTTCCTGACAAGGAAACAAACTGCGATGTATATGGGACTGGCTGAGCTAATCCCATTCCCAGTTCCACCACTGTGCTGTATTACCTGGAGTCATTCCCTTCATTTCACTGGGCGTGTGGGTCCTTTAACCAGTTTGCGTTTTTGTTGCTTACCTGTGCAAGCTTAACCACTTGGGAAGGGACTGCCTTGTATAAGCTATTCACATATCTACGTGTGATGGCTTTTCCATGATCCCGAGGGAATAGTACAGTACAATTAATAATAATTTCTGATCAGATACAAACTCATTACACGTTAAATGCTCTTCTAACAAGAAGTGAAGCGTGCATCTCTGAAGACAGAGCCTATGTTTCAGGTTTAAGGACACTATCCCAGTAATTCCCCCTGCACACACAGGCAGGCTGCTGCACAAGTCACTTTCACAGGAGGTCAGAGAGTCAAATAGTGTGACTAGAATTTTAAAAAGGTTTGGTAACTTTTATGACCATTAATAATGTTTGTATTGAATGCCAGCTCCAACTGTAATGAGCTTAATTAAATCTCCCGTCCCAATGTATAAACCAACTGCCTGAAGGTCCAGAGGCAGACTCCATGTGACAACAACTCAGAACACTGGACAAACAAGGCAACTGAGGCACTGCTTGCTAGAGAGCACCAGGTGTTTGTCACTGCTGAAGGCAGAGTATCAAAGTAGATCTAACAAAGCCATGATACATCAGAACAATTCTAACATGACACCTGCTTTTTCTGGGGTAGAGAGAAACCAACTGCAAGAGTATCCAGTGTCTGACAGAGAATTGTGTTTACTGTTCTCTCCCTGGCTAAGGCAGGAAAGGACTGCAGCTGAGGTAGGTAACACAACTGTAAGACACAAACATATTGGGAAGGCAAGAGTAATTATTAACAAGTCAGCTACAGCATGTGAGCCTGCTGAGCCTTCCCAGAGCTCTGCACTACATAACTAGAGTCTTGTCACCTGCAGACACAGAACTTCCAAGGGGATTCCCAAGATCTGCAGGATATGAGCCTGATTCAGTCAATCATTTATGATGCAACCCAAGGAATATGAAGGAGCAAGTGAACTGTCTGAGCTCAGGCACCTGGGAAGTTCAAGCGTGTTGAACAGTCTCAGGGAATAGAACGGCTGCTACATTTCCAGCTCCAGCCAAAAGCCTCCTCTGAAATCAGCCACTGCAGCACTTTGGGCACACCAGCAGATTTCTGCTACAAAATGCATGCCAGCCTGAAACAAACTGAAATTTTACCCCTTCCTGAATAGGAAAGGGCCCAGAATTTCTGAAGCAGCAAGGAGTGGAATATATGTCTCACAATGAGGACATTCCGTAATACCTAAAACTTAGTCAAAGACTTGACTAAAACTTAAAATAGCAAAGTAGTCTTTCCAGTTACACAGATGAACCTGCTGAGGGTCTACTACTTTTATTAGCCACAGAAGATCCTGACTATATAATCATTAATATCTTTATATTTTTTTAATCAATGAATAAAACTTCTGCTCATTTCTATTGTTTTTGTAATGGATCTCAAGAAATGGCATCTTTTTTTTATGTATTAATTTTGTAATAACATATTGTTGCTTCCTGACTATCCCCAGTATTTTGTTAGAAAACAAAACTTGGAATTAATTACTCAGTTCCCTGATACCATCTAACAACACACCTTCCTTACCAGAGTGTAACACATCTTTCTGCTCTTATCGTGTGTGCACAAAGGGAATGTAACCATTTCAGCTACACAGATGTAACTGTAGTAGCACAGCTTGTTTTTACATAGAGGGCTTAACATCTTGCCTGGTGAAGAGAAGGTTATGGAGATCCCATAACAACCTTCCAGCATCTGAAGGGAGCCTACAGGGAAGGTGGAGAGGAACTCTTCACTGGGATTTGTAGTGACAGGACAAGGAGTAATGGGTACAACTTGAAAGAGGGGAAATTTAGGCTGGATATTAGGAAGAAGTTCTTTACTGTGAGGGTGGTGAGACACTGGAACGGGCTGCCCAGGGAGATTGTGGATGCCCCAACCCTGGCAGTGTTAAAGGCGAGATTGGACAATGCCTTTGAGCAACCTGGTCTAGTGAGAAGTGTCATGGCAGGGGGGGGTTGGGACAAGATGGTCTTTAAGGTCCCTTTCAACCCTTAACATTCCATGATTCTATGAACTTCTCTTGTGCCACAACGGCACCACAAACCTGTGCAAGTTTTCATAAGTGGGTGGTTATTGCCAGTCTAACAGCTGTGGTTTGTGTCCTTCTAGACACAAACTCTTCTCAGCCAGAAAAATAAAACACCCCCTCACAAGGTATCTTGGAAATAGACCAATGGATAAATAAAAGCCTATTGTCAAAGTGATAGGAGTGTTATCCATTTCTAAGGGAAACTACCATTTTCTTTGCACTCAAGGCAACTTCAAACTATTAACCTTCCCTACAATTCCACTGACTTTAACTCAGTGGGTTAGATCATGGTGCTAAAACACCAAGGCTGTGGGTTTGATCCCTATGTAAGTCATTCACTTAAGAATTGGACTTGATATTCACATGGGCCACTTTCAACTCAGAATATCCCGTGATTCTGTGACTTCTGTTGTGCTCGATGGAGGATGTTTGCACAGAGCGATCCAAGCCTACACTTCCAGTGCAGGAGATTCACAGTTCTAAGTGTATCACAGGACTTCAAGTCCACAAAAATGGAAAAAGACTATTGTGGAATCCACTGCTATTTCCTCTGGCCATACATCACATTGTCCATTGTGACAAGCACCCGCCTGGCTCCTGTGTCCCTGCGCCCTGGGTTCCATTGGAACCCGCTGCTGCTGCTGTGCCCACAGCCCCCGCTCTGGCCGCTCCGGACCCTTCGCCTAAGGGACTGAGGCTCTCGCCTTGCTCCCAGGAAGGAGCTCAGGGAGCAGCTGGGTGGATCCCCGAGCATCCCCCAGAGGCTTTGTCGATCCCATGGGGTGCAGGTGGGTGCCTGGGGCTGCCACAGCGTGCTCCCAGCTCAAGAGGATGCACAGGATGCTGCTTTGGTGCCTCCGCTCCGTCAGCCACAAGGGACGTGTCAGAGATGTGCCAAGCTCCTTTCTTCCTTGCCTTTAGGAAAAATTAATGCACCCTGCTTTATTAGCCAACCGTTCTGACAATCTTCTCTCCCTTCCATCAACAGTTTGGCTTTCAAGCCTTATTTCTCTGCTTGGTTTATGTCACACAAAAGGTAAATTGTCTGTAGAGGATGACATTTGAGTTACAAAAACTCAGTCTTGCATTCAAAGTGGCTCTTAGGAAATACCCCTGACTGTTTACTCAAATTAGTTTTGAGAAAGTCCTTTTAAACCCTTACCAAAAGTGTGTCACTGCATGAAAACAAGCAGATGCACAACTGTATTAAAACTACAGTTTAACTGCATTTTTTTTTTTCACATACTACTGTCTTGGGCCCTTGATGGACCTATTTCAGGGACAAAAACTTGCAGTACACAGCCCAGGCATAGCTTTATACTTTACCTGATATGATCAAAAGCCACATGTTTTTCAAATTTTTGCCTCATTATAAGATAATGGTTAAAAGTCAATTAGGTTTTAAAATTTAGCTTACCATGCATTTGAAGAGTTTGCTCAGCTCTCGGTATTAAAATTATTATTCCTGTAGTTTATTTCAATCTATAGAAAGACAGAAGTCCTACATGAATCAGAGTAAGGTGCTCCTGTCTCCAGCCTCCCAATTCCAAGTGCTGCTGGCCCATATTTTTTTGATTCTGCACCCAGGCCTGAATACTTTTTAACATATCATTTAAAAGGGAGCAATAAGCGCAAAAGTATGAAGGCATAATAAATCCTCCCCTCCCACCCCACTGCCCCAAGAAGCATCAGCAAGAATGTAACTGGGTGAAAGTTAAGGAAGGGAGAGTGGTAGGGAAAAGACACAAAATACACAGGAAAAAACATAGAAAAATAATTCCCGGGTGGAACTCCTGGCCTGAGGATGCCTCCACAACAGCAGGCCTTTAAGAATTAGCATTGCTACATAAACCAGTATTACCCAGCCTTTTCTGCCCTTGACTGTGTTGAAAGAGGGTTTGGACTTCACTGTTTTTTTTGGCAAAGGTTCATATGCTCACAACCTTAAGTAAACATTAAATCCAGCTATCCTGTCCTGATTGTGAACTCTGTATGCAGGAGCTCCAGGCACACGGCATGAAAACAACCTGACTGACATCCACAGATTCAGTGCAGACCAGGCAACTCCTGACACAAGTCACCGTGCTTGGAAGAAAGTTATCCCTTCATTTAAGAAGACTTCAGATGTTTCACACTTGATTTGCTTTTTTTGCCAGCACAATGAAGGAAATGTCCTGCTTCTGCATGACTTTTTCTTCCTTGTTGGAACAGATGGTGAAGGCTTACAAATACGTGACTGGTATTTTTTCAGTGACTCATAGCTCAGAGCCACAGGTTTCAGATGGTAATAAGAAGCTCACCAAGATGGATGTAAGCGTACTTGAGGAGCAGTATGACCATATAAAACAGAAGCAAAAACTGCAACCACAAATTATTGTATATAAAACAGGTACGCTTATATTTGTAGAAAAAAATGCATATGTAATGTAAAGATTATTTCTTTAAATCTTTAATAATTCCTAGTTTCATTCTTTTGGTGTTCAGCTTCAAGACAGGTAAAAGTAAATTCCTCTTCTGTCATTTTGGGGTTTTATTCCTTTTTTTGAAAGATAGTTTTATATTTATATCAATAAGCTTCATGTCAGTGAAATATTAATATGTATTTGCAACAGATGAACATATTTGAGGTAAGGTTTTACAGGTTTTTTATCAGTAAAATAAAGTTCTAAACATAAACAGTAACTCTTACTGGAACCATGTTCTTCATGTCTATGATAAGTGTATTTGTGGAACGTATTCTGTAATATTTCTGCTCTCTTGAATGCTTCCATCAGAACCAGCAGTTCTGGGTTATCTTTCTCTTTTTCCCTTCTCTATCTGTGTAAAGAAAGACTACAGGAAACAACAGCAAATATCAAGTAACAAGCCCAAGTTGGGGTTTGTTAAAAATAACTTTAATTAAAAAGTCATAGTGGGTAACTAAGATACAAGCTTTGAAAAAAATGTCCTGTTTTGAAAGTATTTTCAGTGCTTATTGCTTGGAAAGTGCATAAATAGAAAAACAAGTAAGAATATCACTCATCTACCTGCTATGTCAAACAGATTTTATGTAAGAAACTTGCAATTATTTTAAAGCTTTTAGTTAGACTACTGCTTACAATACTAACTGATACATTTTCCTTAGCTTTCCAAGTTAAAGTGATATTGAGAATACTATGACAACTAATGAAGTTGTCTTCTGAATTTAATGGTAATATAAAAAACAGGCTTCATTCACCTCTCATATTAGCATTTAGCTCAGTAAGTGTAGAACTTAGGTTATTTCATTCTTTACATTTTCTTCTAAGTTTTTCAGCAGTTCTAGCATTTGGCTATGTCACACTTTATGATCAAAACCATAGGAAAAAAACATGTAATTATGAACTGTACAACAGATTTGCTTCTTCAGTGTTCTTTCATACAAATGGTTTGAAATTCTCATGCTAAAAGAATTAAAATCTGTGTGAGGAAGAAAAAAATGTATATACAAGCTTATTTTATCAGGTATCAAAAAGCAGCTAACCTGAAGAAAAAACAGCCCATCTAATCAGCTATAGCAAAAATATGTTAGTTAAAGAAAGGGAGCAGAAGCCTTTATTCAGATTAATTGAAATGAAGTTTCAGATATAATGAATGTAATCAGAGCAGATTTTTTGCAAGGCAATTTGAAGATTAAAATATGTAAGAAAGCAGGACTGCAGAGTTTCTGAGGAGTTTAAAATGTAGTAGGGCTAAAAAAACACACACAAGTATCTTTATACACATGCACATGCCCCAGAACATTCACAAAACCACATAACCTGCTGCACTGAACTTCTATCTTCAAACAACCTGTGTGGAAAGAATTCATGTCACTGTTAGAAGCAGTCAGAGTTTGGGCATTTTTAGTTAAGCTGAGTTCTCAAGGTCCTAAAAGTTTATCTTGTGGAAGCTGGGAAAATCTATTACATGGCTCAGCACTTTGCACCTGTTACATGCATCAGTTTTCAAGAATATGTGGAGCAGAAATGAACACTGCCATGTAGGACGGCCCTACATTATCCCAAAATTCCAGGTAGTTCCAAAAGGCAGTCCACATATGTATCAGTGATTTGTACTGACAGCAAATTGTTTCCCTGCCGAGAGGGTAAAATTATGGCTGTACTGGGAAAGGGGTGACAACAAGAGCACCACCACAAACCCCACACATACCTCAAAGGCCAGACACAAAATCCCTCATGGAAGGACAGCACCTTCAGTCCCTTGTGGTCTTAAAAGTCCCTGCCAAAGGTCTTTGTTCTACCCAGTAAAACCCTGCTTTGCTCCAGCCTGGCAGAGCAGCTGTCCTTCCATGTAACCACAGGGATTTCGAGCGCCGTAGGTTTGTTGCACCACAGTTGGAATGGTAATTCCAAGTTTTCCGGAGGACTTTTAGCTTTGTATGTCACCACCTGTCTGCAGGAGTCGTGAAATCATGGACCTTTAAACAGAACTTAAGACCCTCTAACTTCTCTATTTTTTTTACACAGGGGTTAGTAACCAAGAAGTCACCTGAAAACAACTTTGTTCTATTTCTTCCCCAATACCCACAGCCATATTCATGCTTCTGCCCACTCCTGATTATTTGAGAACAAGGACCATGACAACATTTGAAAGGCACCAGCTTTCAATGAATACAGCAGTGTATTCATTATTTATTGGCTAAGAAGCTGAAAAACAGTATTTACTTTAGGAATTAAATGGAAGTATTCAGCACATGCAGTCACAACAGAATAAATACTGGGGCTCTGATGGCAGAAATGCCTTCCAAGTATTTCCCAAGCTAACTTGAGATAAGATTAACTTTTGCCACTCCAGAACCTTGAAAGTTTCTATTGATGATGACAGCATATGGCCAGATAGTAAACAACTCTGCAACAAGGCTATAATACACAATTTACATAGAAAAAAAAGACAGAAAGAAAGGTCTATATAATTGCAGCTTTCTTGAGAAGTTTGGGCAGTGCTGAAGGTGTGTTAATTCAACACCCAGTGGTTCAGGACTATCGCATTTCCATCCAAGGTCATTGCTCAATTTTGTGTGCCGCGCCTGTAGCCAAGCAAGGAATCAAATCAACCTTAAACTCAAAACCAGTGCACACTATTAAAATTGGACTAGATTTGTCACTCTGAACTTTCTGATCAGCTCAAGACAGATTTCTTCTGATGACCAGTCCATAAGGTTTTAGATAACATCTGAAGTTGCCTAGCAGTGTCAGTTCAGCCAAGAGCACAGTTAACATCCATAAGAACGTGCAAAGCTGCTTCCCCTCAGTCTTTCAGTTCCATTCACTTTTGATTTGTCTCTCACATACAGAGAACAAGCCCTGGTTTTCACAGCTTGGTGCAATACTGTGCTGTTCTGCAGAACACACAGGGCTCTGTTTTGCACGTGGACCATTTTGTAGCCAGCCAAGCTCAGCTTTATTTCTTGGATAAGGTCCAGTCATAACTTTGATTCTCACTGTTGCATGGTAGAGAACTGTGTGTTCTTATCTCTCCGAGTGGTGTCACCCTAAGAAATCCTGTTAACACACTGCACTGTACAGACGGATGCACAAACACACCTGTATCTCAAAGCTCTGCACGTGCTTCAGTCTCCTTTCTCCTGGTAATGCAGCACAAGAGCCAATGTGGGATAACGTGGTTTTCCCTCCCAGCCATGCTGCAAAACAGCTCTTATCAGATCAATCCTGCGTGGCCAAGGAGCAGAAAAAGCTCTGTGATATTATGCTGGGGTTGTTGTTTTGGCAGTGGGAGCCAAAGGCAGCAGTGAAAGCCCTTGCTTAGCAAAATCCCTGTTGTACAGGTTCATTTACTGCCAGTAAATCAGCAGGGTCTGACATCTGCAAATACTTATTCAAAAAGATGACACAAAAGACAGCTATAAAGCAGAGGTTGTGCTGTTTTTGTGCAGGCAGCATCCTACTCGAACTAGCTTCATTTCAAATTCAGGGTTACAATCCTTTTAAAACAGCTGTTCAGAGACACTCAGAATACAATCAGCACTCTTCTGTGTCTACTTTTCTCCCTGTAATGTGTTTCAGAACTTATACTGCAACAGACACAGTCACTATAACTCAACCCTGTAAACAAGGCTAGCATTCTGCACAACCGCTACTTTAAACTATATTTATATATACCAACTGAAGTATATTTAATTAGTGTCAATGGATTATTTTTAGTGTAATAGATCAGCTTCTGTTCATTTTCAAGACACAGAAAACCGGTCATGTCCAGCAATTTGATGACTTCTATATGTAATTAAAGTAGCATTAGCGTTTCTATCCCTAATATCTTAAACATTTTTAACAGTAACTTTCATAGTGCTTTAGGAATTAAGCTATAGGGGTAGAAGAATCAAAAAAAAAGGAGATCAGATTCTCTCCCACTGTTACAGCTGCTCTATGCGTTTCACAGAAGAAACAGATTCCTCTAAGTGATCGTTCAGGCAACACTAGTGGGATAAGCTATTTACACAATTTATACTGACTGGAATAGTAAAGTCGCAGTAAAATAATAAAATACAAGCCTATAATGTTAATGATCCCTCATTAAGAAAAAGAAGACATTCACAACTTGTTTCATCTAGAAATAGTCACAATATTATTAAGTTGTGAATACAAACTTCAAACAGTATCAAACACAACATTTTTGTCTTTCAAATTACAGCACTTGTCAACACACTGAGCAAGTCCCTACTCACCTTAAGAAGTTTTGCTTACAAGCAATTAATTACTGAAAGTCGATTCTCAATCTGTGCTGTTAATGAGTCTTAGAGTACCAGTTAGATCAATATTGTCTTGATAAATTTCCATTTTCATTTGAGTAAAACTAGGATACCATTTATGCCCTCAGAACTGCAAAAGCAAGCATGAAGTAGTTCTACTTCTTAACCTGGCATCAGAAGAACTTGCACTACTCTCAGACACTGAAAGAAAGAGCACAGATAAACGCATGTTAAAGCTTTTCAGATTAGTTTATGCTGCAGAAATCATACCTTTGATTTTTTGTCACCATAGTAACATGCACAAATGCATTTCTCTTGCAGGTGGACATGAATCTGTTCTCCCAGAATCAATGGTCAACCCTGTTCTAATTAATAAGAAAGTTAAAAGATCAAAGCCATGTAGAGGAGATGTCCCTATCAGAAACGCCACACTGGAAACAACCAATAGTGGCGACTCCGAAGACGACTTGCTATGGCGCGTCCACCTGGGAACTCACCGCCTGGGACAGGGCCCTGGACAAGGAGATTCCTGGGATCTTTCCCACTATGTCAACACACCATGGAGTTTTGACAACCAGAGACTGATTTCAAAGGGAAATTACACACTGCAGACCAAGGAATCAGGAAGAGCAAGTGAACTGTCTGAGCTCAGGCACCTGGGAAGTTCAAGCGTGTTGAACAGTCTCAGGGAATAGAACGGCTGCTACATTTCCAGCTCCAGCCAAAAGCCTCCTCTGAAATCAGCCACTGCAGCACTTTGGGCACACCAGCAGATTTCTGCTACAAGATGCACGCCAGCCTGCAACAAACTGAACTTTTACCCTTTCCCAAACAGGAAAGGGCCCAGAATTTCTGAAGCAGCAAGGAGGCTTGGATTATATGTCTCACAATGAGGACATTTAGTAATACCTAAAACTTAGTCAAAGACTTGACTAAAACTTAAAATAGCAAAGTAGTCTTTCCAGTTAGTTACACAGATCAGCCTGCTGAGGGTCTACTACTTTTATTAGCCATGGAAGATTCTGACTATATAATCTTTAATATCTTTATAATTTTTAATATATGATTTCATCATTCACTTTCAAGATATTCAAGATAATTTCTGATGTATTTTTACAATCAATTAATAAAACGTCTGCTCATTTCTATTGTTGTTAAGAGACTTATTAAATATAATTTCTTTCTGATACATAAATTTATCATAATATATTGCTGATTCCCATCTATCCCCAGTGTTTCATTAGAGAACTAATGAGGTCTCCCCTTCTGCAAGATCTTTAGAGGGAGGAGACCCTCTCTTGCAGGTGCTTTTCAACAACACAAACAGGAGCTATGCATCACCCACTTCTGGCTGCAAGTGTTCAGACAGGTCCCTTTTTCAAATGTAGGCTTCACAAAAAATTGGAGATGGGAAATGTCTTCCCATTTCATAATGGCTAGGCATGGGACATCATAGTAACTGGGTTTTTTTCTTCACAGTAGTTCAGTATTTAAAGAATGATTAGGAAGGGAAAAAAAGTGATAAAGCATAGATATACCTAATAGGTATAACAGAGAAAAAGCACTAGATAATTAGTCCACATGAAACAAGAAATTACTTGGAAGGAAATACTTCAAAACTTCATCATCCTTTGATTGAATTAGTTATCTTAATTAAACATGGACCTTGAAAACCTTGGTTTTAAAGTCAGTGCAGGTTTATGCATGGACTAAGTAACTAAGTCCTTTGTAAACTCTTTCATACAAACACTTTGTCCTTTCCTCAGGCTTCTCTAGCATACTACTGTGCTTTGTACTGACTGGAACTAATTTAGAAAAGGCATTTTGCCTTTAGAGAATCTTTCAATTTAATTTCCAAGGACATTATGAAAGAACATTTTCAGTAAGTTTTCATTTGTTAGTGGAGTAGTTTCAGTTATGAGAAAAGTTGCTATACTAACATTTCAAGAGACTGGAATATTACACACACACAATTGTCTAATGAGAATATTACGGGTTTTTTCCTAAAGCAGCTGTAGTGAAAATGAAAGAGGAAGATGAGAAAAACCCTAAAACTTCAAATACTAGAAAGTCCCACTTCTCAAGGGCACCTGACCTGCAAAACATTTCCTGTTAACTTCTTCACGTTTGGCCATCATGGGCAGGAGCTTTCAGCACTGTTACCACAGATGTAGCCAAGTTTCAAGCACTGAACTCAAGACTGCCATAAAGCAAGTTTACTCTGAGTTTATCAGTAGGCAAGCCTGACTGATTTATGCACATGGGGGAACCTGGAATCCTGAAATTCTAGTTCAGTGTCTTGTCCACAAGCCCATGATCACTGTGAGGTTCCCATTTCCAAAGCTGGAAACGGGACCCTCATACAGTCTGCGTGACTTCCTAAGGAAAATGGTAGGACAGTCCTGCAGGTCCCTCCATTCTAGAATAAATAACACTGCTGAGCAATTATTTCAGTCACACATAAATAAAATGGAATAAAATCCCTTTGCTGCTGGGACAGCATGCTGCTGGTCACATGAAAGAATCAGCGCACATGAGTTACTTGTAACTGCTGTTACCCATAAAAAGAAAAGCTTATGTCTTTTACAGGTATCACAAAACCATTCCAGGAACAAGCCCCAACCCTCTGAGGGCCTCAAATACAAAACACATTATTGAGCAGCCCATATTGTACAGCCAGATCCCTGAAGCCTTGCACCCTGCTCCCAATCCAGGCCATTTTGGGGACCTGAAGTGACACTGGAGCCCTGCCTCAGCCTCAGGTGGTGTTTAGCACCAGGTTTTCCACACCCCTCATGTATTCTTCCAGCCCAGTCTCTGAACCTAGGTTAACTTTTGACAGCCCCACAACCAGGCAAGACCCTGCCCACCTTGCTGATGGGGAAATACAAACTCCCACACTAAATCTCACCCTCAACACTGATGCCTTCAAAAAATACGGGAAAAAAACCCAACCTGCACACTTGTGCCTCACACACAGAGAGGTGGCAGATGAGGGGTGGCTGCAGAACACTCAGCCCCAACCCAGCCTCAGCCTCTCCTGGAAGGACAGTCCCACAGGCAGCCTTGGGGACCCCCACCATATCCCAGGGATGAGCCATCAGATATTCTGGAGCCAGAAGCTCCTGCTGTTGTCCACAAAATCAGGTTCATTACCCAGTGTGCAGCAAGCCAACAATTACACACTTGAGAGAGACATTATTTATTTCAGATTTGCACAAGCCTGGGTGCTCCATGGTATTCCACAAATCAAGCATGCCAACTATCAAAACTTTTTACTATTTATACATTTTAGCAAACAAAGGCATCATTGTTCACTTGCTACAAGTTATATAGCTCTCTTGTTAATTAGTATTCTATCTTCTGTTGGTTAATGATTCTCTTGCTTCTTATGCTAATTATTCTCCATGCTCAGTCTTTCTCTTCTTTTGAGTCTGTGGGTTTCTTGAGTCAGTAGTTGTGATGTGTCCCTGCCAGAATTACCTTTTACCCAGTTGGAGCTGAGTTGGTTTTATTTGTTTCTTCCTTATCTTTGAGTTCCGCCAAATGTCCTTGTGGCCTGTAAATTCTGCATTCTTTGTGTCACTATCAGTAGTAGCTCCTTCTTCCCAAGCTTTGTTAACCTTCTCCAAGGTCTGAGACCATTGAAACACGGTGAGCCCTAAACCTTAACAAGGCAATTCTACCAACAAGTAATTTATTTTCCTAACACCTGGTCATCACTTAGAACTTGTAACCTGCTGTTTCATGGGTTATGTCTCACAGAACCACAGAATGGGTTGAGTTGGAAGGGGCCACAGTGGTCATCTGGTCCCACCTCCCTGCTCCAGCAGGGCCATCCTGGAGCATGTGGCACAGGATTGTATCCAGATGGTTCTGGAATATCTCCAGCGAGGGAGGACTCCACACCCTCTCTGGGCAGTCTGTTGCAGTGCTCACTGCTCAGGGGAGAAGTTTTCCCTCAGGTTCAGATGGAATTTCTTGTGCATCAGTTTCTGCCCATTGGCTCTTGTCCTATTTCTGGGCCCCACCAAGAAGAGCTTGGTCCATGCTCTTGGCACCCCTCCTTAGGCACTTACATACACTGATGGGGTAAATTTCCTCAGGGACAGGACGAGAGGACATGGCCTTAAGCTGTGCCAGGGGAGCTTTCGGTTGGACATTTGAAGAAATTTCTTCACAGAAAGGAAGATTAGACACTGGAATGGGCTGCTCAGGGAGGTGGTGCACTCACCGTCCCTGGAAATGTTTAAGGAAAGACTGGACGTGGCACTCAGTGCCATGGTCTGGTTGACATGGTGATGTCCCGTCATATGTCAGACTCGATGACCTCAGAGATCTTTCCCAGCCTAACTGACTCTATGATTCTGTGATTCCTTTCTTTTTCACTAGGCTTGAAAGCACGCAAAGACCAAACACTAAAGCACCCTGACCGAAGGGAATTCCGACACATTCCGCGCCCGGCAGCGGACACGCCCCGGCGCCTCAGAGTGAGGGCAGGGCGCGAACATGGCGGGCGGGGCGCGGCTTCACCCACGTCACGCCCGTCTCCCCGGGCCTTCCGGGCTGCCGTAGGAGCCGCTCCCGAGCCTCTCCCTCAGGGACAGCGGCCCTCGCCTCCCTCCCTCCCGGGAAGCAGCTCAGGGAGCAGCTGCGTCGGCCCCCGAGCTTCCCCCGGCGGCGGCTGTGCTGAGCCCGCGGGGCGCAGGTGGGTGCCCGGGGCCGGGGCCGGGGCCGTGCTGGCACCGCCGCGGTGACAGCGGGGGACTGCTGGTGCCGGAGCTGCCCTGGCACGGGAAGCACTGGATGTGCTCCTGGGGAGGGATGAGGATGCTCCGGCACCCCGGGCCCGCAGGGATGGGGCTGCCGTCGCTGTGGGTTTGCTCATGACGCTGCTTCAGTGCTTCCCCTCCTTCAGCCGCGGAGAAGTGTGTCAGAGCTGTGCTTTCCTCCTTTTTAGGGAAAATTGATGTGTCCTGCTTTATTATCCAACCGTTCTGACACTCCCCTGTTCCTTCCACCATCAATTTGCTTTTTGAACCTGGTTGCTGCATCTTATGTCATGCATCTTATTTCTCCACTTGTTTTATTTCACGTATAAGGCAAACTGGCCTTAGAGGATGAAATTTTATTTGCAAAAGCTCAGTCTTGCATTCAGAGTGCTTCTTGGGAAATACCCCTGTTTTGTTTACTCAAATGAGTTTTGAGAAAGTCCCTTTAAATTCATACCGAAAGTGAAATTGTGCCAGGAGCGCTTGAGGCGTTTCATGGCTGATGGAAGAGTAAGTCACAAATGTTTTTGCTATGGATTTTCATGCAATTTAGTGATGGTGTGGTGGAATTTATAAGTGTTAGAAATGTTACGTATAAAATCACAGAGTTTGTGTTTGTGAAAGCAAAATTTTATCTTTTAAAAATCACAAACTTACCCAGCTATAATATTGATAAACAGATGAATGACTTGTTTATAAATGTCACCTGTATTTACAATTCTTAGTCTTAAGCATAGATTGCAATTTTAAATTTTATCTGGGTGACCCAAAGCCATGAGTAACTTTTTTTTGTTGATGTTAAGTAAAATTATGGGTATGAAATGAGTCTTCAGCATAACTTAAAAGTGGGGAAATGATGGTTACAGGCTGTTCATGAGAATTCCCTAGCATGTTTTGGGGAAGGAGGAGAGCTGTGTTTATAACTACAGTGCAATGTTTTGAAAATTGAGTGGTTTTGTCACTTTTAGCTTTGTAAATGCCATTGTTTGCCTTGGCTCTAAAATAATAGCAGCGGCATCCCAGCAGGAAAAAGAATGTGTGGTTGTCTGTGCCAGTTTTGACAGACACTGTGCAAATTACAGCAATCCATCTGGAAGGATTGTTAAACCATCCACTTGCCCAGCTCATCCCTCTGATTCCTGCTTAGAGGAGACTGTTGTCAGTGCAGCTTCCGGGGAATTCTTTGAAGCTCAATAAAGCTGGGCTTGAGGTAAGGCTGACCAGTCAACTGACCACATATTGGATATTTGCCTACATTTTTTTCCCCTCAAATAGTGTTTTTCTGAACCAGGAGCATTTTCTGAAACTGGGGGAACTCTTCCCTTTTCTCCTGAGAGCTGTGTGCCGATAAACAAGAATGAAAGATGGAAACCACTCTGAAAGAAAAGTGAAACTGATTAATCAAATTTCATGCCAACCTTAGTGCATGTATGCCAGCATTTTAAATGCTTTTCTGTGTGAATTAAAGACATTTTCCATATGATTCCCAATGTTCAAGAGCCACAAGTCTCCCGTGCTTTATCATGCACCTAGTTGTTTTTTTTCTTCCATTGAGATCTCTGCACACACCTTTCCTTGCCCTCTGTGTGCCTTCCCTGCTTCTTGGGGTGTTCGGTTTTTGGTTTGGTTTTTTTTCCCCAGGGATGTGCTGACTGACTCAGAGTTTCCTGCTTTCTCTGAGCTGAATCAGAAGTGCTGGGTTGAGCAGCTCCAGCCAGAGCAGGGCAAAACAACTGAATTGTCAGTTTTGATGTATTGACACTCCCTGCAATCACAGCTCACGTGAGGGGATAGGAAGAAGTTTAATTTGTCTCAAAATGGCAGGGCCCTTCTAAGTTATCTCTACTCCAATCCAAATTTCACCCTCTTTTCAGTAATTTTTTTCCCCATTTTTTCTCATAGTTTGGCCTCAGTTTCCCCTCCCCACCAAAATGCCTGAAACGCATTTAATACTCATCTTTTATTGCAGAATTCCAAAATGTCACGTAGACTTCTTGAAAAGCAAAATACCTTGCTACCGCAAGGCTATATTAAAGGATTGTTTATTTGTCTTCCTTTTCCCTTCCAACTGTGCTTTTTTTTTTTTTTTTTAATAAGAATGGCGCAAAAGAAGTATTTGATAGCAAAACTGACAAGCTGCTTAAGAGAGGACAAAATTCAGCTATGGAAACCACCATATACAAATGAAAAAAAAGAAGCTGGTAAAGAGATGAAGGTAAATATTTTCTCTGCATTGATGTCATACATCTTCCATGTCGTACTGCTGGTGCATTTTCCCAGTTTTTGGTCTCGTTTTCTCAGGAGCTTGTACAAAAATATTCATCCAAGCTGAATATCAATGAGAATGATACAGAGAATATGCTTGAAGAAATACGGTGTAAAGCAATTGAGCGTGGGACAGGAAATGAGAATTTTAAAGTGACTGGGATTGCGAGACTTGATATATACCTGCCTCGTAGAAAAGTGAGTAACACTGCAAAAAAGTCTGCATAAGTAGCTTTACTTTGAGTTTTTGAGTTCTAGATCTGTGTCTGTGCAGATATTTTCACTTCAGCTTTTTCAGGTGTTTTGTGTGAGTGATCTGTGTCAGGTATATAAAACATGGGGAGAGGGGGAATTACATATTTTAGTTTCCCAGGTATATAGGAATGTCATGGCAAAGGAATATAATATTGAGGAGATGAGTAATTTTTCCCTTTAGGATTTAATGACAAATGATCTTTTAATTAAGAAAAGTAAGTTAGATTTAAGTGTCTGTTTCAATTTGATTCCTTCTGATGTAACTGCTTGTATTAGCAGTAAAGAACAGGTGTATTTTTTCAGCTGAAGAATACCTCAAGTGGAGTCAGCCAATTAGTGTTGCTTGAACTTGGAAATGAGAAGCAGGATTTTCTGTTGTGATGGCACTCACCTGTTCCCTTCATAGATTCATAGAATTAGAGTCACAGAATCATTAAGGTTGGAAAAGGCCTCCAAGATCATAGAGTCCAACCTTTACCAACCGCCACCTTGTCACCTGAACCATGGCACTCAATGCCTCTTCCAGTTGTTTCTTGAACACTTCCAGGGATGGAGACTCCACCATCTCCCTGGGCAGCCCATTCCAGAGCTCAGCCTTCCAGAGCAGACTCCTAAAAGCTTCTCCAACAGAGAACTGAATTAAGTTTTGCCCTTTTAAATTCAGGTTTCAACTTCTAGTTTCACGCATAAAGTACTCCTGTAGTGAAAAATAATTACCTGGGCTAAAGGGTAGAGAGTTTTAAGTGATTGCCATGCAGTTAAAACAACCAAATAGTTTCATAATTCTACTTTATAATGCTGCTGGGCAAAGAGGGGAATGAATTCATTTAAAATTCCAGTTTATCTAATCTGGGACCAGAGACACTAATAGGAATTAATTATGACTTAGCCAGTCACAGGTGAGTGGCATAATTGCAAAGCACAGTTAAGATTGGAGGTGCATAATTAAATTAATTTAAATTGTTTGGTTCTGAATTTAGATTTATTAATTCTGAATATTCTGATGTTATAGTGCTTATTTTTAGCACTATATAGCAAGTACAGGACTAGAAATTACTACGATGTATGTCCAGCCATGACCCTCTAAACATGATTGTTATTTTAGAAAGAAATGTTATTGTAGAACAGCTAATTAAGAAAATGTCCAAAGTATCTTGATATCATGCTTTTCCTTCCCTCTTTCTTTTCCCCACCCAATATAATTACTACAGAGCAGGAAAATCCCACTGGAAACCAGTCTGTTCATCACAGGCAAGGAGCTCAGGTCCCAGTAAGTGCAATCACCCTTTGTGCTTCTCTCATGAGACACCACCCTGTCATACAGCATTTAAAAAATGCAAACAAACTCACATTTTGTTTGATTTAAGTTTTTTCTTAGCATGTATTCTCTGAACAGGATGTCCAGTGTCCCTGTAGGGCAGTTCTTCATGGGAACAGCTGTGGTTTAACAGATGGAAAACAGGAAAAAGAGTTCTGTGTAAATCCCCAGCAAGTACCTGAGAAGGCACCAATGATCAGTGTTCCAAATCTGTAACCAGGCAGATCTTCTGAACAGTGAACATTACCTTCTCTTTCTTTTGTGTTTTTAAGCCTAAAAAAATCAGATTCTTTTCTGTCTGTTTTGCTTTTTCCCGTTTTGTATCACAGATTTTTCCTCTATGGTACACAAAGCTCTCTGATGATGTTATTTTAATTCTAGCAGCCTTTTGTAGCAAAAAATTTAAGCCATTTATAAGCACTAATTTTTAGGTTTTATTGCTATTGTAACAACAATATTGTATAGCCTTACAAATTTATGCTCATGGATGAAATTACTTATTTCACAGGATAGCACAGGAATATGCATTACAAGAAAATGCTGTCAAAATAATCATAAATAAGAAGCAGCTTGATCTGGGTATGTATCTCCAGTTAAGGATACCTTTATGCTAATTTTCTAGTTTTCTGATTCTCAGAAGAAAAATGGCCTTGTAACTATATTAATTTCAGAAATTTCCAAGAAACAGCAGTTATGTGTGTCAGGTTCTGCTTTACAGGAAATGAAATAAATTATAATGATCAAAATTCTTAAATAGAATTAGATCAATTAAAAGAATACTGTAATAAATGTTGAAAATCCCCTTTTTTAGTGTTGAAACACTGAAGATGCACATTTAAGAGAAACTCTAAATTTCTTAAAAAACGTTATTATATAATAGCACTTGCAAAGACTTTTTGTAATGCTTTGCCCATGTTCAACCTGTCAGACATGTGGGAATACAGCTTTTTCTTTGCTGATGGTCCTGGAATATATCAGAATTCGAACCATGGACCTGACAGAAGGAACTTGGATTCAGTTCCCAGTTCCTTTGCCCTGTACTCTTGTGGTGTATGATCGTGGACATGTTCTTATTCCAGTTTTTGCCTGAAGATCAAGTAACTGAAATAGAAATAATGGTATTTTTTTAATGTCTTGAAAAAAAACAAGGAAAGAAACATGTCAGTCACTTTAAAAGCATTTTTAGGATGCAAGTCTTGATTCTAAATTTTGCTGACTATGTCAGTAATTTTCATGGTTTTTGACTGAGTTCTCAAGTCTTACAATTTCAGTAGTTCCAGTACTTGAATTGTATTATTCACACTCTATTTTGCAGGTAAAACCCTTGAAGACCAGGGTGTCACACACAATGCAAAAGTTATGGTGCTTCAACTGGAACAGAGTGATGAGGAAACCAAAAGAAAAGTTCAGGAGGAAGAACTTCAGTGCAAGAAAGAAAAAGAAATAAATGACAAGATGCAAAGAACGAAGAAGGGTTTGGAAATTCTAGCAGAGAGAGGTAAGTGGGCTTGTTGGGTTAGGGGGGAGGTGGGTGTTCATTAATTTTTGTGCATCAAAAATTATATTCTCAGAGGCCTTTCAATGTGGAAGAGGGCCTATACCATGGCTGAATATCAGTTCATACTTTTCTAGGTTTCTACCTACTTGAAAATTGGATTTTAAGTTGGCTAAAACTTTATTTTCTACCCTTTTTACACAACTAGAATGCTACAAAAAAACTTAGGCACTTTGAGAAGGATATAGTACGAATCAGTTATTTAATTGGCACTTGGCAGTCAAGGGTTTGATGACTTGTGGGAAGCTTTAGATTTATTGTAGACATAAGCACAGTGGCATAATGTGTTATAAGTCATTAAACACTTTTTTGTAGTTCAGCTATGGCTGTGTGTAACCATGGTTTCATTGTGAAGAGCAACTCATTTGTCACTGTCACCTGCAGTGTTGTGTTCTGTTGTGTTCTCATTCCCTTGGATGTTGATTCCTGGCAACTGTGGATTAAGTTAAAGGGATATAGTTCATTTAACAGTCATAATTTTTCAAAATGAGGTCATATTTGTGAACTGCAGTGCTTGATGGTGAGTTAAAATCACTTCTCTGTTTCACTGTTTCACAAATCCACAAGCAAGGAACTGTGGAGCTGAGCAGGTAACAAATTCCTGACAAATGCAGAAACACACGAACAAAGCTTCGAAGCTGGTGACAGCCAGTTTCTTACCATAATATCAGATTTTGAATATGTGACAGAAGTGTTTGCATTTTTGGAATTAAGGAGTGGTTTAGACCCCAAATTTTGAATCCTGAATGGGGTCTCTTTATGGTTTTTGCCACTGTCAGTTACAGCCAGTGCCAGAGTACAGATCAGAGTCTGTAATGTGCTCCCAGGGTGAAGGTTCTGTGAGAAGTGTAGTGAGGGTTTAACAACCCTTTTGTTTCACCTGAGAGAAATTGCAGGGCAGAAGCTTTTAATCTCAACAAACTCTTCATTAACTGTCTTTTGTTTACAAGAAAATCATCTTTTCATTGTAAATCGAATGGAAGTAGAAACAAAATTGATAGTTTGGTTATAAGCATTAAAGATGGGGGGAAGGAAGATATTGAACTGTATTTTTTTTCAGCGTTATCAACTGTGCTCAGTTGTATTTTTTAAATATTCTATGCTTTAGTTGATACATCATTTCAAATGCTATGTTTTGTAAAATATAAGTGTTTTGTCTTCTGCAAAAAAAACTTCTTTATAATTCATGTAACTTTTAATACTCTGTCTAAATTTCTGCATGCACAAGGCCTTTTCCATAGTGACCTCTCTAGAAGTTCCTCATGTTTACCTGGCCAGAGCCACTGTTGGTTGCTATGTCCAGAAAAACACACATGCAGCCTTTATATGTAATTCCGACTTTCTTGTTGTTGTTTGCTGTTTTGTTTAACAACATACTTACTAACATAATCTTATGGCAGCAGAGTTGCTCTGTTAAAGGTGGTGTTTAAATTTTAAACTTTTTTATATCTTTCAGAGGAGTACTTGGATCCAGACTCTGTTCCATACCTAGATATCGCTAATCAAACTGGAAGGTCAATTCCGATTCCTCCTCAAGCTAAAAAGGTAGGTGAAAGCATCACACAATGCTGTTAAGAAGGCTCTTTAAAGCTTGATCTTTTAAACATTTAAAATATGGGATTGAAATACAGTCAGACTTTCTGGGGATGTAACCCTGGGTCCACTAGATGTTTGTTTAATACAAATAATTTTGAAATAAAATTTAAGTAGAACTCTATAATGGGGAATATTTCGGTCACCTGGAGACAACCTCTGATTGCTGATCTCATTGCAGGTCTAATCTTGCACTGACTCCTATGTGGTCCATATCTTACTTTTGTGGTTTAAGATGGGCTTTAATTTGGTTGTATCCTAGTGCCTGTTATAAATTTTAGATGTCCTAGAAAGGCACGAAAGTAACTTGTTTCTTAGGCCTTATTTCCATTTGGAAACTTGATGAGTGTCTTTAAATAGGACTCTGTTAATATAGTTTATAGATCTTTTTCACTGTGTCTCCTTTCAAACTTAAATTTGTTCATCATTCAAGAAAGTTCCACGTTCTCAGCTGAAAATAACTGTGGTTGGGTGCAAGTATTGAGTTACAGAAAGAGTGACACACCTGCTGTTGGCCACTGAAGCAGCAGAATAACGACAGGTGCTGCCTTTCAAGATTACCAGTTTTTTTGAAGATAAATAAATTTTTTATGAATACTTGGAATTACACCCAGGAACAAAATTGTGAAGAAATGAGCCAGTGTCTGACAACTGCTGCTCCAGCCTCTCCTGAGGCCTGCTGTGATTTCTGCATCACCTGGAGTCTCTGGGTGATGGGGATGACACTGTCCACTCTCACAGTGCGTGCTGTTCTGATGAAGTGCTGAACATAATAATTCTCCTGAAGAGTTAAAGCATCCAGTGTTCAAGTGAATGAGATTTCATCAGTATTGATCAAAGATAAGAAGAAATATTGCAGGTTGTTTCTATCCAGAATTGTTACTACATTTCCATCTGTTACACTGCAGGAGTGTTTTCCTGACACATTCAAAATTTAATTTTCAGTTATGAGGTGTTTCAGGAGGTGACTGTCTAGGTTTTGCAAGATAATTGTGATAGCAAAGCAAAACAAATTTGGTGCTGTTAGGAAGTGTAGCACCCAGAGAAATGCTGAGCTTGATATCACTCACCATTAAGAATCTCTCTGGGGTGGCATTCTTAAAGTAAGCTGGGTGCAGCATTTCATGTGCCAGTAACATCCATTGCTTTTAACTAGACGATATCTGACGTTATCAGATGGGAGAAAAGTGTGAAGCAGTGTGAAATAGCACTGGTCTTACAGAACTGATAACAGTGGTATTTTTCTAGGAGGAACAAGGACTCTGATGAATTACCTGGATATTTCCTTTCAGCTCTGAGTTGGGGAGGTGCAGTCAAAAGTCTCAATCTGTTTTTCTAGGCGCTCGTGCTGGCTATGGGTTACCATGAGAAGGGCAGAGCATTAATGAAGAAGAAAGAATATGAAATAGCACTGCCATATTTGTTGGATGCTGATAAACACTTCTGGTAAGAGCATTTTGAGTCCTTGTTTCTCTCTTTACTGTCAGCCCATAAAGGAACAGCACAACCTCTACGTGTGCATATAAATCAGGGCCAGTTTTGCTTGGGGTTGCTTCACACTCCCTCTTGCAGATGGGAAACAGCAGATAAAGCTCTGACTTGCAGTGACAGGTGGCTTCATGTAGAACAGCTGAAACAGATACTGCCACTGGGGAAGTTAATCTTTCATAACAACATAAACAGAAACTGTCAATATTCATGTACCAGGCTATAAATTGTATTAGCTTGAGAGACAGTCATGGATATTCATTTGCAGTTGCTCCTGTGAAGTAATAATTTCTTGTAAGAGGTGGAGCAGATAGCTGAGGTCAGTAACCATACCAGGGCTTCTGCAAGTAAATTAGTTTCCTATCTGTTGTCAGAGCCCTAAATTGCTCTTTTGAGATCCCCCAAGTAACACTGTCCCTGTCTGTTTCTCATCTGTGCGGGTGTGCAAGGAGACTGGCAAAGTACTCAGCATGTTCATGTGCACTGAGGCAGTTTCTCAGTCCTCCCGAAGATTACACAGGGTTTAATTCCATTATGCTTCTAGAGATGCCATCCTGAACAGTAGCCACAGTTCATTTTGTTACTGTAATGCTTTAGGATATAGTGTTGGCATCTGTCCTGTGTGTCAGTGAATGGGATGGGCAATCAGGACTTGATTCCCCTTCCCCTGGCATCAGTTTGCTGCCTCAGATAAGAAGAGTGTGCTTTCTACAACATGAGTGTGTGCACTTCTAACATGTTGTCTCATGAGTATTCAAAAATATGTGTGTGAGGAAGAAATAAACAACCCTCTCCCAGAAAAAAAAAATTAATTGTTTTCTTTTCCAGTGAGTGTAGCACGGAGCTGCTGAACACGGTTGATAATTACGCAGTGCTGCAGCTGGATATAGTGTGGTGCTACTTCCGTCTGGAGCAGCTGGACTGCCTGGATGATGCAGAGAAAAAACTGTCCACAGCACAGAGATGCTTCCAGAGGTGCTATGGGGAGAACCACGAAAGGCTTATTGACATCAAAGTATGCTGGGTTTGATTTAATTAGGGTGGGATGTTTTTCTACATGTATTCAGTTACTGTTCAAGCGAGACTGGCTTTTAGAAGTTTAAAGTTTTCCTGTGTATCATTAGCCTGTCATCTTGTTCTGTAATTGTCAGCACATGGAGAGCACTGGGCCTGGCAAAAAGGCAAATGTGTGTTTATATGCACAGACATCATCAGGGGTTTAGGTGTGATGCTTTATCTGCACACTGAGTGTCACAAAGCCCTGGCTGTGTCTTCTTTAAATGTGTAGTGTTCTGTTCATAACGAACTGGTGTTCTACCACATGCTTCTATCTACATGGTCCTCCCTCTTTCTTTAAACAATTCCTTAGGGAAGCTACGGTCGTGAGAAGGTTTTATTTCTACGGCTTTACCTCCTTCAAGGGATCGGGCACTACCACAGTGGCAGAGAAAAGGAGGCTGCAGAGTACATTCAGAAGGTAAGACAGCTTTAGCTAAAACTTTGGAGTCCTTCACTCCAGCCCCTCAGTTTGCATTTTGGTTCCGTTTTCCCCTCAGGTTCCATTTTGCACCTGTTCTTTGCTTACTCAGAGAAACGGGGAGGCAGTTTTTGTTTGTATGTTAACAGTATGAGTGGTGTCATTTTGCTCTTTCTATATCCAGGCGTCTTCTTTATATGGAGAGCTGTCCATAGATCCTGATAAAGTGGATCGCCTGTCACTCCTGGGATTCTCGGAACAGGAAGCTCGCCTTGCCCTGCGAGCATGCCACGGGAATGTGGAGCATGCTGCCAATCTGATCACCAACAGGAGAGAGGTAGGGGCAGTGAAAGCATTAAATCACAGATCATCTGAGTTGGGGTTGTCATGAGACATGTGCTGTGTGGCCAGAGCAGCGTGGTGCTAAATTAAGGACTTGGATTATCCTGCTTCGCCACTGTTGGTGTAGCTGGCAGTTTGATGTGTTGGCACAAGTTTGAAACCAAAACTTAATGCATTAACAAGGGAAGCTCTGTCTCAAAACAGATGGAATGAGAGCGCCAGAGACCTGTGGTTGTACCACAGAGGCGCATGGAAAGGCTTTGCACCAGTGTTTGCTACTCAGCAGCGCTCCGTATGGGAATAAACCACCAGGACCAAGCTGTCACTCCCAGGCTTGGCTGGCCCCTGTTGTGGCTTTGTACTTGGAAGATCCAGGAGGGAAAAAGGATTTTTTTTTTTTGTGCTAGAGTGAGTGAAGACAGTGCTGTCCAGATCTGAAGTGATGTTTGGTAAGCTGAGGAGCCACTTCTAGACTTCAGACAGTCAAGTGTGGACAGAAAAGCCAACTGGCTGAGGGAAGGCTGAACAGAACTCCTTGGCTCCCTGCCTGGTTCTGACTGTCTGTCCTTGGCAAGTCTTGTCTGTGGGCCCATCTGCCAAACGGGTTTGTCACTTACCACACAGGGCCTGGAATAGCTGTGATGGCACCAGATCCGATCTGCGGAGCGGAAGTGTGGCGGCAGGGCTGGCTCATGGAAATGCAGCTTTATTTAGGAACGAGTGTCTGGCAGCACAGTCTGTATTTACAAAAAAAAAAAAGTGCCTTTTCCTCAAGAGATTCAAACTTGAAGCAAAAGAATCCAAGAAACCCCACATGCACAGGCTGTGTGTTAAAGCATTCCCATGTACAGTGAGCTTTGCAATGTCTGTGTTCTTGCAGGAAAAGGCGCAGATCAGGAGGGAGGAGAGAGCTAAAAGGCGTCGGCGACTGGAAGACATCAATACCCTGAAAAGTATGGGCTACTCAGAGAGAGCTGCTCAGGTAGCTCTTCAAAATACACAAGGAAACCTGGACCAAGCCTTTAAGGTAAATGATTTTTCAGTAGTAGTAGTGTTGTACAAAAGAAATTTGGTTGGAGTTTTTTTTTATTATTTAGCAGATTCTTATTTTCTGTAGTCTATATATTTTAGTTCATAGCTACCTTTTCTGAACTGTAATGACTGAACTTGCACTTCCTGACATAATAAATCAGATATCACTTAAGTTTGCTTGTATCAACCATTGGGCTGCATACACAACCAAGTTGAGGGCTGTTGTAGCTCTGTTGCTCTATTCTAATCTCTCTCTGTTTTATTGCAGTTTATTCTTGACAATCCCGAGTTACTGTTGGAAGATGATGATGATGATTCTGTGGCCATGGACCAGTTTCAGGTTTCCCAAGAAAGTATTGAGCAGGTAAGCTAGACTACTTGCTTTCTTGTGAGTTGGTTGTCTTGTTTCTGAATTATGCTTGCAAAGACAGCAGATTTTCCTTAAGCAAAGCTGCACAAATATTCTTTGACCCATGTCACTCAAGCTGTCACACTCCAGGCTCTGGCATCCACTCTTCATGGTGAAGTCACTTGGGCTAACATGTAATTTGTGTGTACTTCCTGCCCATTGCACCAACCTGCCGTGTGTGGATGTGGAGGGAAAGTATGTCTGGAATAATATTCTATCCCCCAAAAAGACAGCAAATGAGAAATTTATTCAAGTCTCTAAACTCTGTAGTACACAAGGGAAAGAGTTGGAATGTGTATTTCTCATGACAGGCTGCCTGACAAGCTTGTCAGTAGTTAGTGTGGCTGTGTAATAGATGTCAGGCAAGAAAACTATTGCCTAGGAAAAGTAAACAGCACATGCACCCCCCTGATACACTGGAGTGCTTTGAAGTTTCCATTTGAAAAGTGAAAAAGAACTGGTCTGGTACCAGACAAGAGGCTCTTGATCCTGCTCAACATCCCCATGCCTTTAATAGGTCACTGCCCTGTTGTTAACTGTTCCAGTAAACCAGAGTCACTGTCCTGGAATTCCTGGCATGCAGCGTTTTCTCTGTGTGAGAGAATGACTGTCAGATGCAGAAGCAGATTCCTGTCCGACCCTGGTGTCAGATGAGCTTGGATTTCCCCAGATTTTCTTTGTAATTCCTTTTTCCCCCTCCTGCAGCTGATGTACATGGGTTTCAGCCGTGAGTCAGCAGAGCAAGCTTTAAAGGTCTTTAAAGGGAATATCCACGTGGCTTCCCAAACCCTTGCTCATTATGGGGGAGTTCTTCCCCCATCACTGCTGCTGTCCTCAGAAGGGTCCAGTCCATCAGAGGAATCCGCTTCTTCCAAGGACCTGCTCACGGAGTCTGCAGGTGAGAACGTGTCAGCCAGCAGGGGGAAGGGACGGCAAGGCTGTTCTTCTGGCTTTTGTAGGAAATCGTTAAGCAATTTGTGCTGAAATAGTTACAGGGGCTCCAGTAATGCCCCAGGCTGCTTTTATTTGGAACACAGTTACAGGAGAGCAGCTGTTGTCCCAGGTGAGCTGCAGCCCCTGCAGTGACAGCCACACAGGGACCAGAGGGGACAGGTATCAGCTGCAGGCAGGTGCAGCCCAGGAAAAAAGGTGACACTCAGGGTGTCCTGGGCAGGGCTAAGGAGTTTATTCCAGATCTGTGCTCTGCAGTTGGCTGACCTGCCTCCACACTCCTTCCTCGTGTCCCTTATGGGATACAACCATAATCAATACTTCCCATTTAACGAAAGAACTTGCACATATTTTCTTCTCTCACTATTTGTCAGAGCTGTAGTGATCCCTGTTGTATGATTAAAAGCTTTCCTACCCCACATTTAAATAATAAGGAAAATGGCCATCCTGCCCTGTCCTTTGCAGAGTAATTGTAAGGGGTGGTTGTGCAGGAAGGGGCTGGTGAAACAGGGAGAGCACCAACTTCTTTCAGAGGTGAATTCACTGCTGCTGCTTTTTATTGGAAGGTTCCTCTAGTTCACCAACAGATGAAGACATGGAGACTGATGCAGTCAATGAAATCCTAGAGGATATTCCTGAACATGAAGAGGATTATCTGGATTTAACACTTGAGGAAGAAGAACAGATAATTCATGAATACTTATCCTATATACAAGTACCGCAGCACTAAATCCCATTAAATCTACTGCAGTTATATGTATTTACCTTGTCAAATTGAGTTTGGATTATAAATGCACCTTCAGCTTATCTCTTACTAAGGGCCTTGAATTCAGTTAAGCTATAGTTGGAATACTTAATTCCTGCTTATTTGTAACTCTGCTTAAAGCCTACATTTGTGATACATTGTAATTTATTGTCATAGAAAAATAGAAACATTTATTTTCAGAAGAAAATTTAATAGAACTAAACTATATTTTTATTGTGAAATATGTTAACTCACTTAGTAAAGAAGCATTTCTATACCATTTTACAATACTGGCTTTAAAAGAAAAACATGAGTTTGTAAACGAGAAACCTTAGCTCATGAGGATGTGGAGGTATATCAGCTTTCCAACTTTTCTTCTGAAAGATTTCTAAGAGACATTAATGTATCTGTTGTGCGTGGGTTTATACCGTGTTCTGCTTGTCCCTTGCTGCAGATGTTACACAGGCAATAAAGGTAACTGCTGCTTCTGCCTTCAGTGAGAGACCTCTGTGCTTTGTTTAAAAAGTGGGAACTACCTGGCAGGGCCCTGTTCCAGGGCTGGGGGAGTGATGTACTGCAATTTCCTTTTATAACTAAATAACCACTTTACCCAAGCAGCTCCGTTTAACCTCTGCAGGTGTGTGGCTTAAGGTTAATGGATTTCCAGGGTATTACAGGATTTTCTGCAATCAGCTCTTGAACAGAGCTTGGTTCAGGCACTGTCTCAGTAGTTGTGTCCAGCTCCAGCGCTCTGAAGAAGCGTTTGGGGGTTTTTGTGGTTTTATTACATCCCCTTTCCTCCTGTGTAAGCGCTCCTCTACGCTGGGAACAGAAATTCCTCTGCCTGGCAGCTCTGCTTGGACGTGGTTTATTTGCTTTCCGTGACTCCACGCTCTCGGTAGAGGGAGCCCAGGCCCCGCGTGGAGCCGGCGGGAGCAGGGAAGCAGCTGCGCTTTCCACTCCCAGCCGGAACATCAACCCTCCATGTGGTGACAGTGCCTCTTCACCCGGCACTTACCGGCCGCGAAATGAGGGCTTGAACTGTTGAGGCATTGCAGGGAGCAGCGCCTTGGCCTGCGGAATGACTGCTCAGCTGCAGCAGTGCACTGGTTTTATACTGGTTCCCTCAGCCAAGCACAGCCAAAAGCAGGCACTGATTACACTGTTAAGGAATTATTTGTATTTCATTCTTCTGTATCAATGCAAGTGCTGTAAAAAATTGAGTGGCTTTGTATATCTACCCTGAAGGATTTCCAAAGCCAGCAATATGAGCTTCTGAGGGAAAACCAGCCCACGCACCCATTATATCCTGTTTCTTTACAGGCCAGCACTGAGGAACCCCTGAACAAAATGCAGAGCAAAAACAGAATACAGAAAAGAATTTAAAATTGAAAACATACAATTCATGAATGTAGTTTTAACAAGAAGTAGGTGGAAACACACAAATTTACTCCTTCCTCCCCAAACCTCCTGGCACCCTGGCATTGCGTGCCAGCCCCTGGGCACGAACTGAAGGCAGCGCTGGGCTGCACAGGCAGCAGTTCTCTTTGAAGTGGCTTGCACAGCAAACTGGCAGCGACAACTTCAGAAGGGAAGGTTTGTCCTTGGGGAATTTAAAATTAGCATCATAACATGCAGTGCTTGTCAGAGCAGCCATTCATCAATGATGTAACTCTGCCAGCGCAGTTGTAAGTGATCAGCAGGGCAGGAGGCATTGGCTGAAAGCTCTAAGTTAATTTTGACCATGTATTTGGAGGCACTGTGATATGTTTAGCAACAAGCAGAAGTGGTAATGACTCATTAATTCCACTCTTTGAGATCTCTCTCTGCTGATTGCATGTGCAGCTGCTGCACATCCAGAAGGCTCTCATGGCGCAGGTAATGCGTGTGAAGTTTTAAACAGAAAATACAGCCCACATGGGGTGGGGAACTCCATCCATCTCCTAAAGGGCTCCTATTTAGTGTTGTCCTCAGAAGCAAAATACAAAGTCAGCTGCATGGCAAGCCAGCACCAGCTCATAGACATGTGCCACTGAGCCCCACTGACCAGCCTGAGAGGTTTTACAGTGGAATTAAGTCTGCATGATGCAGATGACCTCCCAAATTAGTCTCTTGGTAGGCATTTCACATAATTTAAATTCTGTTTCCTACTGGATGTGGAAACCTGCCAGGTGAGAACTACCAAAGCTGCTCAGCAGGAGAGGAGAGCAGGGTCTGTGATGGGCCTGACCCACTGACACAGTGTTAAAGGTGTCAGAACAGGGGTCTTTGGTGCCACCAGGGCTCATAACTCTATGTCATCCCTGCTTTCCCTTAAGTCTGTGCTTTTGTGCCTGGTCACTCTTTCCCCTGATAGGGGAACTGAGCTTTGGCACTCTGGTGCCTGGTGGGAGGCGGGACAGCTCCACACATACCCAACTCCAATCCCAGCAGAGAGGGGAAGGAAAGAAACATTTCCAAAAGTATATGTGTTTTTTTTCCCCATATTCCATCCATTCTCAATGGCTGTGCTTCTGCAGCCAGGCCACACCCCCTCCCCATATATGAGACAAAAACTAGACAGTCAGTTGTCTGTAGATGCCACATGTTTATTAATCCATTCTAAAAAAGGATTACAGCATTTTTCTCTTGCTGTAGTACAGAATAAATAAAGCCATAAAAATAAAAACATGTGGTTAGATATTTTTGTACTGGTTCTACAAAGAGCTATATCTGCAAATAGAAAAATATAAGAACCCTTGTAAATTCATGGCTCAGTGGTTATCAGAGAAGGATAAACCTGGAAAAAGACTGGGAAAAATCTTGAGTTGGCTTATCCAATGCTACTGGCAACCTAGGAAGACACAGCTTTGTGAGGAGGAAAAACAACACAAGGTCAGCAGTTGGGACTGAGGTTTAGCTTGTTCTATGGCTTATGTTTTGTTAAAAAAAACAATTAAATTAATTTCTGTCCTACTACTCCCAGCTTCCCAGAGCGGTGTCCAGTCTGCTTTAAACTCCTGCTGCAGAGCCAACCCTCCTACGTTGGCCTTGTCAGCCAGCAGCTGGCCCAAAGGTCAGCTGTGAAGATGGAATTCAAGGCCACCTTTCACTGCAGGACACCTTTCACTGCCACACTGGGCTGAACAGGGGTCATGGGAGTGGGCAACAGCCATGGGAAAACATCTCATTAGACACACTGGGCAGCCAGAGGTGAAACACCTCTGTGCCCAAGGGAACTGACACCAGCACTCATCTGGAAAGTTCCTAATTGCACACGCACAGTGGTACCTCACCTGAAGCACGCTGCCTTCCCTCCTGAGCCCAGAGCTGCTCAGCTGAGTCATCTGCAGGCACAGGATCTGACCTGAGTCCATCTGGCAGCCACAGAGACTCCTGGCTCTTCACACAGAGGTTCGGGTAAAGCCACTTCCCATCTCTTTCCAAGTTATTGTTACATGGACACAGTGGTGCAGAAAACAAAAGGTTCAGCTTTGGTCACTGACATAAAGCTTGCTCTGGGCACTCACATCAGTTCAACAGCCTCGTGTTCCCCATTCTCCTGCTGTACCATACAGCCAACTTTATTGTTGAAGAGACGAGACAGACTCCCCTTCTGGGAGCTCCTGCCCTGCACAGACCTCTCCTTCTTCAAGCGCCGCTTATTTCTCTTGCATATTCCCCGGATGTCCCAAATCCGCAGTGTGCCATCGTGGGAAGCTGTGTAGAGCAGCTCGTTGTGGATCTGGAACAACAGGGTCACACTTAATACTGAGCCATACGGCTCGGAATCGACACAATCAAACTGTCAAAAATCAGAGCAAACACAGCTTGATCCCAACACTTTAAGGCCTGAGCTCGTTGCAAGAGTCAGTATAAATTATCACAAAAGCTGCTTTAGTGGGATGAGACATCACCAAGCCAGGACTCATTTCTCAGCCACTTCACAGAGCCATAAACAGCAAGAGTTATTTATAATCCAGATCCTCTAGAAAAGCAATGGAGAACTAAACCCGATGTCAGAGCAGGCTGTGGCTGGGAATTTCTGCACTGTTTTCAGACTGCTGCTTTTGATGTGGAGCTTAAGGAGGCACCAAAATCATCATTAGTGGGCAGTGGGGGGTTCAGCAATGCTTCCCTTCTCGCTTCCCTTCCTCCTTTGCAGTAAGTTATAGGTACAAGTCCTCCTTCAACTCCAGTGTTCTTCAAAACCTGCAGTAATTTAACCTGGATTCACTGCTATGGTTTCATTTCCTTTATGAACCATTTGCTGCTGTTGGTAATGTTCCCAATTGTCCTCATCCTGCCCTGGAAGCCAGACATCAGTCTCGATGATCTTCCTGTTCCTGCATCAGTCTTTTCCCCGCCGTGGGTGCTCTGTGCCAGCCTGTCCATGCTGTGACAGTGAGCATCCCCCTGGATTACCTGAAGCACCACACAAGCACCACACCCCTCACCCAGCCCTTGTTAATATTAAGGTTGCCCCTTCTCAGTCGTCTCTCTTCCCAGGATATTTTGCCCTTGTACAGTTGGAAATTAAGTTACAAAGAAGAATACAAAGCCAAACTTTAGTCTTGTCAATACTCAGGGCTGCCCAGGGTGATTCTATCTGGTACTCCCCAAACACATCTGGGTGCCCGCCTCCTACACAACTGCCTGGTTTTGAATTTTAAGATCATCCAGCCTCTTGCTAATTCAGAGGAATATACAAGAGGAAACCATATTTACAACTTTATGTGCTTGGGATCAACTCCAAAAGAAATTTTATCTCCTCTCTCTTTCTTTAGACTGTCAGCCTGCCAGAATTACCAACAATGTCTCACATTGTTAATGAAAATCTTCATCCAGCACACAGCTTATACTGACATCCCAGTGCAGGGAGATGCAGGTTCTTAGAGTGGCTGCTTCATCTCTGGAAGTGTTCAAGGCCAGGGTGGAAAGAGCACTGAGCAAGCTGGTCTCGTGGAAGGTGTCCCTGCCCATGGCAGGGGGGTTGAAATGAGGTCCCTTCTAATGCAAATCCCTCTATGATTCCATGGTCTTTGCATGGCCACCAAGGATTATTAATTCCTCCTGCTTTAACTATTAAATTCCAGTCTCACTTGAACCTAGACAATATGCAAACAACATTAACTTTCAGTTTTAAGCCAGGGGCAGAGACTCCTCCATTTGTCTGGCAGGATGTGGGTCAGATATCACTACTGAGCTGCTTCAGACTGTTTAGGGATGCCATGCCCCAGGGCGGTTTGGGAGATGATGCTATAATTATTCTGCCTGCATAAGGCAGGAACTTCTTTTCCCCTTAGAGCACTGCAAACACTTATCATTAGTGTCTGGTAATGGGAAAGGGTCTCATGAGGCTGGAGTCTGTTCCATGCCCCACAAAGCATCAGTTCATCTGTCTCAGTTCTCATGGCTGCTTATCCAACCTGACCTGAAAAATCCCCAATCCCAGACATGGGGCTGTCCCTGGGGACTCATTCCATGGTTTCACTTATCCCTATTATTATTAACAAGCTTTTCTAAAATTACATACAGAATATTCAAGTCTTATCCTACAACAACATCCAATCCAAGACACACAGAACAGTCAGCCACACCAGTTCCCACAAAACAAATGAGGGAGCAATCAAAAGGATGAAACCCCTTCCTGACCTGGATACAATTGATGATGAACTTGTGTCCTCGGAAGATCTTCTGCAGGACTCCACTCCTGGAATTGAAAGCTCTTGCACAGGCATCACCACTTCCTGTGAACACTGACACACAACCACACAGCACAGACAGATGTGAGCAGCCACGTGAGGTCAGTTCATACAAGTCCAAAAATGTACCTAAAACCAGCTCCCAAGGGAGCATGACGTATCATTTTCATTCTCTCCTTGGACAAACCAGATCATTCTCATTTTGCTGACCCCAGCATGCTTATTTTCAGTTGTATTTTTCAAAACACTGAACTGTCTTCAGACTGAAGTTCCTACACACACCAGCATTTCACTCCACACATGCTTCAAGTATCTATTTCTGCTCTGCTTTTCCACAGACATTTCCCTGCCTAAACGTGCCTCAGTAGTTCTATGCAGGCAATTTATCTCAAGTCTGGTTTTAAGGATTTCCACTCAACCTTTCATTTGTTTTGCCAGTTATTTACAGCTCTTTCCATTTNGCTTCAAGTATCTATTTCTGCTCTGCTTTTCCACAGACATTTCCCTGCCTAAACGTGCCTCAGTAGTTCTATGCAGGCAATTTATCTCAAGTCTGGTTTTAAGGATTTCCACTCAACCTTTCATTTGTTTTGCCAGTTATTTACAGCTTTCCATTTAGTACTCCATTGCCTCCATCACTTCTGCTGCTGCAAGAGGGGCAGGGCTGGGGTAACTAAATTGAGCATGACCAGGAATTTTGGCTACTCATCAGGTTTCCTTAGAGTACCTTACATGTTCGAAGAAAAATTTCTCAGCACTTCAGGATCTTCAAATTAGATCCCCACAATTGCTGCATCCAGAAACTGTAAAGCAGTGCTAATATTTAGATTTTAGCAATATGCCCAAAAAGGAGCCCATTTGTGTGCTTTAAAGGTTACAAATTCTCTTTATAAACACTCACTTTCCTTCAGTTAACCCAAACTCCTCAGGTTTATCTAGAGAGAAATATTTCAGAGCTGCAAAAAGCAATATATTCACTGGTCCCTGTATTTCATGTCTTTGTAAAAGCCACTAGCACGGAAAGATTTTTACAAAACTGCAGTGCCTGAAGGCAACAGATCCCTTATCTTCTGGGAGAAGTCAGGGACTGAATCTCTACAGAGGGGTGAAAAAATTATCATGGCAATAAATTCAGGACTACAGTAACAGATGAGAGAACAGACTATGTACTGCCATGAGCTTTTTAAATTCAAATGAAACAGCAGGGAGCTGGGCACCTCCTGGGTGCACCTCCAAGAAACATCTGGATGTGGAAAATCAATGTCACTTTATTTGGGCCACTATAATTCAATTTCCAGCAGAGTCCTGAAAAAGCATCATGTCCCACTCTGCAAATGAGTAACAACGAAGTAAAGCAGGGAACAGGTACTGATTTTTTTCCCAGTGATAGAAGTCACTGAATTCTGTTACAGAAAGTAGGAACCAATTAAGAGTTGTTTTCACTATGCAGCTGCCATTTTACTTCTCAGCTATCAGGACTTTGCTTTTGACAGACATCCTTTATGTCTTTTGAACTGTCACTCTGGATTTAGGAAGTATCTCTGCACCTCTGAGTTTCAAAGAAGAGCTGTTGATCTAACCCAGATTCAGCATTTAAATATATACTTATATATGCCACCTGTGAAATAAACAACAACAACAAAATAAAATTAATTTTCATTTTCTACTTAATTTTCATAGACCCTTGGGAGAACAGTTTTGAAACGTTCCCCTGGAGCTCTTGCAACATGAAAAAAATATAAACCACATTAAATTTTTAACAGCTGTGCACATATTTTAAGAGAGAAATAATCAACATATCATTAAATAAATGAGATTGAGAACCAGCTGTAATATTCCCCACGCTATTAATTACACAAGCAGACTGAGGAAAGCCACTGGAAACACATTCTGAGGATTTAATGCTTAGTTTTCACATCTGTCTGGACCCTCTGTACACTATAAAGGGATTTTGGAAACAGACATGTATTTTTCCTTTCTTCTACTCTATTTTCTTATTTAGACCACAAACTCTTTGGGGCAATGAGCCTTTGGGCACTGATCAGACAGAAAACAGCAGAATTAAGATCTTCTAACAGAAAATTATCACTTCTTGGCTGAGATGTTTTTTCACGCACTGGTGCAAATGTGACATAAACCATAACAAACATAATTTATATTGAAGCATTTTCTCCACATTTTTGAAAGATTGTTCTGATCGGTCCCAGGTGAAGAGACAGAATTTTAAGCTACACTAGTTCCAACACTGGCATCCAGTAAACATCTCTTTATAATTCTAATTCAAACAAAATTATTAGATAGTGTAGAAATAAGTGGTGAATGCACCACAATAATACAAGCAATCATGCTATATAAATTAATTTTAAGGGGAAATTTCCTCTTGCATTAATTAAAATGCATATAGTGCATTCAAACAAGTCCCTAATATTTTTCCAGAACATTTTTTCTGCCCTTCAAGTGGAACAATTTGATACTCCCTGTTTGACACCTTTAGTATTTTTCATTTGATTTAAAACGAGATCTCAAATAACTCTGTGAACTCTTCTATCACACTACCAGGATGTTCTTCACAGGTCTGACTAAATGCAGCAATATTGTCTGCATTTTAATTTTAAAAAAGAGTGTTGTGGAAAAAGAATGTATGTCTATGGCAGGGACAGGGTGGTAGAATGAGGCAGAAGAGAGAGAAAGCTGCAGAGCTGATGGGGGTGGCATCAGATAATGAAACTTTTGTTTGAGCTAAAACTTTCTTTTCTTTACAGACTGGTCAAGTCTCTACTGGTTGCATGAAGAGCAGGATCAACACTGAAAAAATGCAGCTCTGGAGGTCTCATTAATGAAGGAGACAGTCTCCATCTCCCACCCCAACATGAATGTTCCTCACAGGATCAGGCAAACATCAGCTTAGCACAGTTAGCTCATCTTTGGCTAGTCTTGATAAATTCAATGTTTTTGTTTGTGTCTTTATAGTTAAAAAGGGGGAAACACAAACACACACACAAAATCATCAGTATTTTGTCTATCAGTGATCATCCTGGATTACAATTTCTGGTTCATTTCCCTTGCTCTACATTCCTGCATCTTGGAGCAATAATAACTTCAAGGTGCAGTGTAGGTTCAGACCCTTTTCCCTTCCACTTCAGCCTTCTAGCCAACTGCAGAAGGTGAAATCAGCAGAAATTACAACCTGCAGGTAGGGGAGAATGGGGTAATTCTGCCATGTAGGTGAGAGAGCTGAAATAACCATCAATTATAAATAAATATTTTACTGGAGAAAAGCAGTGATGTGGAACTCATGCTGAAATGAAGACCAAAAAAGGTTTCCTGACTAAAATAAAATTCTGCCTCTGGGCCTGGTTACATTCTAAGTTTCCAAACATAATTAAGAAATCAGTTCAGTTACTGGGTTATAAATGTAGTCAGGCAAGCATGGTGCCAGACAACTGCCACTAAACTGTGCAGGTACAACTCTCTGCTAACGTGCACCATCTTGCATCTGTCAGCCATTTATCACCATCACACTGAGGAGCTGCCAAAAGAGAGATCAAGGCCCAGATAGCAACCATTCGTTTGGTGTGATGTGTTCACTTCATTGCTGAAGTGCAGAAATCAGAATCAGGAAAGCGCTGTGAATGCCTAGGTTAGTTTAAGACAGCCATGTCCATCTCCTTCAGGGTAGGAGAGGAGAGGAGAGTTCTTTCTTGGGAAGCAAGTGAAGGCACATCAGGTCTAACACCAGAGGCAGGGTAAGACCAGGATGACACAGAGAGAAGTTCACTGATAAAAACAGAGGTGCTGTCGTGCAACCCAAACTCAGACATGCAGAAGGAAAGCCAGCACAGAGAGGGATTTAAAGAGGGAGGTTTGATGGTCAGAACATACTGTTATGTCAGCAATAGACACTGATGTACAGAAACCACTGTAAACAGGAGGACTGAAAGTGGGAGAGCTGAGCCCTGAACATTACTAAGGCAAGCACTGCTTGGCTACTGGAGAAAGTTGGTTTGGGGAACAAATCCATGAATGCGGACAGAGAACGGGAAAAGAACTTGTGGAAAATGAGTCTAGGAGATGGTCAGAGCCTGAAGAGGAAGCCTAACAGTTAGAAAGGAGCAGTGAGCATCTGAGGCGTGATTCTGGTTTAGGATGGGGTGTTACACAGAGCCTGCAAGGCAGCAGAGGCAGGCACAGGGCTATGTGTCCAGCACCACTTGCTGCCCCTAGCTTGCAGCAGAAGCAGGTGACAGACATCAGACTAGTGAGGTTAAGCCACAGCTACACAAACAACTCCCAGATAGCTCAGGATTTAAGCCACTTCCCTTGGTAACAAAAACAAAACAACTGCCTCTTCATTTGTGAGAAGAGGGAGGTGGAAAATTGAGGGAAGGTCTAAATTTCCCACATGAAGTGGTGCAGCAGTTTGGTACTGAACATAAACATGCTGGACTTGAAAAAAAGGGACAACTTCACAAGCATTCAAAATTATTCTCCATTAACAACCTTCAATCAAAGACAACATTGAAAAAGAGACGGGGGCTGGAGAACATAGGAAAGGCAACTTACAGATCCCAGCGTGGTATTTCAAAGTGCTAACGCTGTGTTTGTGAGCCTTGTATGTCTGGATCCGCTCCCCAGTGTCTACAAACCAGCACTTCACTGTCCTGTCCGCGCTCCCCGAGTACAGGTGACGATTCACCAGCTGAGGGGAGAGAAAAACACATCAGCAATGGCCTCTCAGGCACCTCCGTGAGAGAACTGCACTGAAGGGACTCATCCCAAGTCACAGTTTCCAGCTCAACAATGAGCAACAACCTGCACTTCGAAACAGAGGGATGGTCAGCAAACCAACCTTGAGCTCCTCACAGTCACATCTCTCATTGACTTCCGGGTCTTAAAAACAGCTCCCAGCTTTGAGAACATAAAAATTTAGCCCATCTGCAGGTGCCAGCAGGCAGGATTCCAGGAAGCTTAACACTGCTAACCCTACTTCCATAATCAGTTACATTACTAAAGCCTCAAAAACACCCCCAGCAGTGCAGTTTCTGCAAAGCATATTTGACAAGAATTCCTACTGGATTGTAAGTTTTAATTACAAAAAAAAAATTCAGAACAATCCTGAGTAACAAAAATCAAAAAAAAAGGTAAATTAAAATTAAAATCCTACACACAACAAACCAGGTTTTATGTCTATTATGATCATTCTGCACAGGGTCAGTATTTAGAAACACTAACTCTTCCTTGAAACAGTTCTGTATCTGCATTTCCACAAGGCTTTTTAGACTATTGAATGATTAAATAATTAACCACCCTGATACAGGTTTTTAAACATCGTCAAGCAGATTGTCTTCTGCTGTGCATTTCCCGAAGAAGAACAGTGCTTCATTGCAACAGTCATCCTGCACATTGTGAGAACTCACTGGTGGGGAGGATGGGGGTTGTTCCATACAGACAAGACAGAGAATGACAAAAGGAAAGATTGCACCTGAGGAACAGAGACAGAGATAAAAACAACTGACCTGTGCAAGACTAAAAAATCAACCAGTGCACAGTAAAAAAACTACACAAAGCCTGGAAGTTCAGCAAGGAAAAACTCCATAGTGCATAGAAAAGCCTGGCATTCTCTGTGTAAAGAAATCAAACTGAAGGTTTTCACAGCCATTGTTACGCAGAGCCCAACTCCTGCTGAAGGCAGCCAGTCACTACAACACCCAGCTGTAGCTCGAGGTAAGTTTTACGGACTTGCAGCAACCTCTGTATCACAGGGATGGAGAGACAGGAGGGAGAATCCTGACCCCCCCACCAAGGAGTGGAATTTGCCTAAGGAGCAATGAATGGTACCTTGTCTGGCCCCAGACACACACATCAGAAGGTCCAAATGACCAGCAGTGCACAAACCCCTGATGCTTCTCTGGTATCGCCAGAAAACCAACAAATGACAAACCAACTTGTCGTGGTCTTGCTCGTAGGGCACTTTAAGGGTTGGTTCTTCTGCCACCTCAGATTTGGTCCCCACTCTTTGCACACGCTGTATCTGTAAGGTTGGAATGCTGCTCATGCCCTTCCATCTCTACTCCCAATCCAAAAAGGAATGACCCCATTCCCAAAAGGCATCAAAAGTGAGCTTTGTACGAAACAACACTGCGCGGTGTTACAACATGAAACAAAAGGTATTTTAAGATATGAAGCACCACAATGATGGGACTGTAATAACCCACACAAGAAATGTGTGCAGGCAGACCAAGAGGCTCCCTGGCCACAGCTCCCACCAGCCCAGCTGGAGCAGGACATGCCACACTTCCTCCCAGCAGAACCTGGCCCATGGCAGAGATTTCATAGCTGAACGCCAGGAGCTTGTAAAGCACAAACCACTGTAAAAAGCCAGCAGTACTTTGAAATGTCACTTCCTATTACTTTTAAGCTGTTTTAGCAACAGCATTAATGCTGCATCTCCATGAGGAGAGAGAATGAATGGCCAGTGGCACTAACAAAACCAAGAGCCACAAGTTAGCCTGAGGAAGGACTTTTAAATTTCAGTCTCTCCCTGAATGAGCATGAAGAGCATTGTCATGTGCACCTGCTAAATGGAAGAGGATGCTTTGAGCTGAGATCCTGCGGTGTGGTTCGTGGCTGAGTCGTTGCATTTCTTTTTTAGACATCTTGCTAGCAGCATCAACCTGCCCACTGAGCAAGGAAAAACACTAAATTATAACCTCCTGCAGGTAAATGCCACTCTGCATTAATGGTACATTAGGTTAGGCCACTTCATTTCTACATTTAAGTGGGTGTATCAATGCCAAAGTGAAATAAGAGAGCTGCAGCTAGCCTAGATTTGCTAATTTGCTAGATATAAAAATGTATTCAATTACGAGGACTTACGCAGATAATTTATAGCACCAGGATTTTAAGAGCCTTAGAATCACAAAATGGTTTGGGTTGGAAGGGACCCCAAAGATCATCTCGTTCCAAACCCCTGCCATGGACAGGGACACCTCCCACTAGACCAGGCTGCTCCAAGCCCCATCCAGCCTGGCCTTGAACACTTCCAGGGATGGGGCAGCCACAGCTTCTCTGGGTAACCTGTGCCAGGGCCTCACCACCCTCACAGCAAAGAACTTCTTCCTAATATCTAATCTAAATCTACCCTCTTTTAGTTTAAAGCCATTCCCCCTTGTCCCATTACTCCATGCGCTTGCCCAAAGTCCCTCTCCAGCTCTCTTGGAGCCCTTGGAAGGGGCTCTAAGGTCTCCTCCGAGCCCTCTCTTCTCCAGGCTGAACAACCCCAACTCTCTGTGCTCGTCTCCATAGCAGACGTTCTCCATCCCTCTTCAGCATCTTTGCAACATCCTCTGGACACACTCCAACAAATCCATGCCTTTCCTGTGCTGAAGACTCCAGAGCTGCATGCAGCACTGCAGGTGGGGTCTCATGAGAGCAGAACAGAGAAGAATCACCCCCCTCGACCTGCTGCCCACACCGGTTTTGCTGCAGCCCTGGATATGGTTGGCTTTCCAATGTCTGAGAGCTGGTGAGATGGTCGGCACACCAACCATTTCCACAACATTCAAAGCCTCTGTACTGCCCCATGAAACACTTCTGCGCACCTTCTTCCCCCTCACCAATATAAGCAGGTGAGCACAGTAGCAAAGGATTTTCAGCCTTGCATGGAAAAGGGAATATGAACAGGTTAAACAATGTACCAAATGCCACAGACGGAGCCTGCAGCAGAGCCAACAGCAAAACCCAGGGCAGGCTCTGACTGTCACACAGCCCCTCATTCCCATGGCATTTTTATAAAACAGTATGAAATGGCTATTAGCGGAGAAAGCCATCTAGAGCTCTCAGCTCAAGCTGAAGTTGCAAATCAGATATGCCTTTAGTGATATGATAGGCATAATCTCATCTAAACTGGTGCAGATTTCTACAGCTAAGATAGTCCCCATAGAGTCACTGTGGTATAGGACACAATGCTTCTCATCCTGAGACACATCTGAAACAGACCATGCTTTAAAACTCTTAAAACTTGCTATTTCTCCTCCCCAAGAAGGACAACCTTCTCAGCTGTAGCCAGACCAATTTAGGCGAGATCACTCCTCCTTCACTTGACTAAAGATAGGTCTAGCTTACGACTCCAGCCTAAGCTACAACACTTCAGATATCTGCATTTAATCTCTACTTAAAATAATAATCATCATCACTTTCTCTTCCCCCAGCCAAAGCACCTTACAAGCTGGCCCCACACTCCTTGGTTTAAAAACATTTAGTAGACACAGTTACATATTCCAACCTGTGACTACCCAGAGAGGAGGTGATATTTCCAAAGCTGTCTTTTTCTTGGCTGGCTTTTGAGCACTTGGCTCACTTTGGCCAACTGCCCAACAAAGCTCCTGACACAGAAAACCATGGCCAGGCAAGGACACCTGTGGCAGAATGGACAACACAGAACAGATTTGCAGCTCAAATACCAATGGGCTGAGTGGACATTTCAAACCCAAGTAGCTTCAAAAACATTAAAAACCTGACAACAGTTTGATGCCCAGTTCTAAAGCCTCAGCTAGACAGCAGAAAAAAACACATGGCGTTAATATTTGCAGTTCTGGATTGTTAATTTTTATCATTGCTATGACAGATTTTGCTTTGAACCAGATGAAACACTGAGATGTGAATGGAACAAATTTGTCTTAATCCTCAGGCCAAAGCACTGGAGATATAACTATTCCATGAAAAAGTTCAGTCAAACTGCTTGTGAGTTGCAGAGTAATAGCAGTAGAAAAAGACAAGTTGTAAACGCTTCAGTAGTTACAGGTCTCATTAATAAGGTAAAACCTTGGTTGTAGCCCCCAAACACACCAGAATTTTAATGAAAAAACAAATTATCACATCCAGGGTTGGTCTCTCAAGACAATCACAACCCTATTGCTTCAGAAGCTTGGCTGAATGAATAAGTGCAGCAGCTTAAGACAATTTCTACCTGTAAGAATGCCAAAAATAGCTGCAAAAGAGCTGTTCAGCAGGTATTTCAACCTTATAGGAATGACTTTGCCCTCCCAATTAACCCTTGCTATAAGAAACAATTTTTGGAGAGCCAAGGAGAGGCAATTGGTTCTCCAAAGAGATTTGGACACATCCTTTTGCTGAGGGTCACTGCATTCAGACTGGCTCCCATGAACTTCAGGATGAGTTCACATCAGCAACCACATATCCCATCACCAGCTTATTCTTCTCGTGGGGGTCAGTGTTCCTACAATCTGGAATTTTGGTCTTCTGTTCACAGCCACTTCTAAGTCAAAAATCACCAAGCTGGACCAATCTCAAGTAACAACTATGTAAGCCTTGGGCCGAGTTAAGAGTTTCAGGATCCCATTCAAACCACATCCATTTTAATGAGCTAACAAACTCCCTGTGGGCAAGAAATTGTTGGCCTTTTCTTTCCTGAGAATCCATCTAGAATGAGCTCTCTGGGCTGGCTGTTAAGAGAATGTTTTTCAACTTTTTTACTGCAGTGCAAAGTGATGGCCCAGAAACATGTTTCGTTCTTAGGGGTGTTGTACAGCTTCACATTCCTCTCATTCACATCTTCATCCTCTGATGCAACAAATACAAACACAAACACAAATTACAAAAAAAATACACGCGCTTAATTTAACTGGTGTGGCAAGAAAACATTTCTGTCCCCCATGATCACAAGCACATAAACAGAGTTCAGGCAGTGGCTTTGTTCAAAGCATTCTTTTCTTCTAGTCAGCTTTAAAAGGCAACTGAAGGGAATGGTCCAAACAAAGGATCTTTTGCAGGAAAACCAGAAGCAAGTCTTTGCCCACTCATGTTCATGTTCTTCAAAAGGGTGTTTTCTTGCAAGAATGTTTGCTGTAGGATCCAAGCTAAATTCCAAGCTTGATCATTCCTCTCTGCCAGCTTTTGGCAGCACAATTTTGATAAATACTCAGAGGCAGAACAATCAGCAAAGGACAAAGCAATCCTTGTGAACAGTTTGCAAAGCTTCTTAGGAGAGACATTTAGAAAAACATACACAAGTAAATATTTAAATCAGGGTTATTCAGCCTATTGCAGGCAGTCACATTGATGAGAATGTGTGTTTGATTATTAATTGCAATATTGTTCTTCAGCCAGGCCTGAAATTTTTAAGTGGAAGAATGAGCATGAGCGATGTGATTGCACTCAGCCCACCCTTGCTTTTTCCCATCACTTCCTATAAAATCTCATTATTGGCACTTATATGAAGAGGGAGCTCCCAAAACAGCTGCTGTTCTTTGTCTGCCAAGCTATCAACACACTGCAGGAGAAGGAGAGTGAAGAGTTCTGGCTGCTCCACTGCGAGTTACCTTGCCTGACTGGGAAAGTCAAGTAATCAATGCTGCTGAAGCACCTAACATGGACACAATTCCCACTGCAGACAGGAAGTGTCCCAGCAGAACCTCCCCCAGTGCAATTCAAATGGTGGAAGGAAGAGAAAAGTGGTGTTACGACAAGCTGCAGCACTCCTTCGGCAGCAGAGCACACGCAGTGGGTTCAGCTGGTCACCTTCACCAGACTGACCCATGGAGAGCAGGACGAGCCTGGGGAATATGAGCAGCTCACCCTCGTCGCTCCCCTGTCCAGAACCACCGAGGACAGGGGACAAGGGAAAGCCCAAAGCTCACCAACACTTTCTGTTCTGCCATGCTAGGTAAGAGTTGTTTCCAGGCTCCTCGACTTACGCTACCTGGCAACAACACCTTAAAGGATCTTAGAGCAACTGAGGAACATTGAAAATCTGAACATGTCTGTGGCATCACTCCCCTGCTTTCCACACACCAGCACTGCAGGAAGCAGGGTGGAAAACATGGGTGTGCTTTATGGCTGTCTACCCAGAAAACTCCTTCAAGAAGCTCCAGGAATTTCCATTCACTGCTACAGCAACACTATTGGTGTTTACTGGAAAGTAATGGCAGATGACTGGAACAGGCCAGACCGAATTTGCAGCAGTTCAGAACATCCTGGGGCATTCCTGTTAATAACAGCTTTTTAAAGTTGGGGAAAATATGGTCTCAATATCCAATTTTTTCCTGATCTGTGTCCAGGATGAGAAATCACACTGAGCATTTCTCAAACTTTTTGAAAGGTCACCCTCTCTTAGGGATCTTTATTTGACTAAATAAAATGAAAAGAAGTCTCTATTTTTCTTTCCCTTTTTTTCTCCCCACACAAGCCTAGTACCACCCAGAGAACAGGTAACTGCCTTCAATTGCTGGTACCAGGACAGCTCCTCCAGCACAGGGGAGTGAAAATCTGATGTAATTAGCAGCTCACTGCTGCACTGAAGAAAACGAATTACTGCCAACAATTAAAACTGCTGGCTACTGTGAGCAAATCACAACTACCTCCGAGTCCTCCTGACCCAGGGTCTGAAAAATACCATCCAAACTCACTGCCACAGATTGCAACACTGTCGCTAGGAAGCCTGAGGCAAAAAAGGCCCCAAGCACATTTTGAGAACAAAACAAAAATAATAATAAAAAAACCACCTCTATTCAGGAAATTTCCTTTCTGTTGAAACATCTTTGTATGGATTCTGGTGATTGACCCTTTTCTAAAAGAATGAAAATACCATGTGGGCTGTGCTGAGTGGCAGCCAAGTGGAACAGAAGGGATAGTGTTGAACCCAGAAAGGCAGAGAGAGGAATTAGGAAAGATCGACAGCCCAAAGCTATTCAACAGCAGTGACTGCTTAAGCTGGGCTAAGTTTGAGAGGCCTAAACACTAAATACTCTCTGTGGGGGCTGTTTGTACCGCAGCTGGACCCTCCCAGCCCCAAACATTAACTGGTGATGAGAGAAGCGAGGGGCTACCAGTCACTCAAGAAGATTTGGCTAGGACTGTTGCCAGCACAGTCTTGGCAGCAGCAGTAGTCTTGTGTACTCTGAATTGTTCAGGTTTTCCAAATAGATGTATTGGTTTTGCTTTTCTTCCCCCCTACAAGAAGTTCTGTTTGTTTAAAGCCATTGTTTAACTCTGTGCTCACAAGCATTGCTCATTCCTGAGCATTCAAAGGGCGTAATTGAATTTCCCAGGCTTCTGGGAGAGGGTCAAGCCAGTTTTGTGTAACAATTTTAGCAAGAACCCAATTAAATTAAAGCAAACTCTGTTGTTGCCAATCTGTGCCTTGGAGAAGGGTTACAATTAAACAACAAAACATAGCATGACACTAAGGACAGCAACAGATTTACACTAGCATCCTCAGAGTACATTACCACAATATCATAAAAACAAGATTTAACACTGAGAATTTACCCAAGCAAGACAAGCATTACTCCAGGGCAATATGATTTTGTGGGTTTTTTTTTTTTTTTCCTTTCTAAAACCAAAGGAAAACAGAATTCCTTCAGTACTCCTAGGTTTTTAGTCTGCTAGTGTCAGCTTTAACTCCCTTATTTAGAAAATAAGGCAACTTTTATTAAAGAGCTATTAAAGATACATCCTGTAGCCTCTCTAAGGGAAAAACACTTATGGACAACAAACACAAACAGGGAGAGCAGCAAGAAAAACTACTGTCATTGACTTTGGTCACATACATCCCTGTATAAACATTTATGCTGACCTGAAACTGAGTTACAGACCATCAGGTACTCTCTTTAAATACACTATTAGCATTTTCTGGTGGATAATGAGTGTACAGGATAAGTGCTTGTGCGATAGTTCTCCTCTTGCTTCATCTGCCTGACCTCCTCCTCTCCCCTACAACATTAACAAAGCTGGCAGCATTCGACAGAAAAATACTGCAAACAGAAAAACAGAGTGCAGTTTTTCAGATCACATTACATTTTTTCCCCTCTCCTCCACCATTTCCTGATTTCTCTCCCCCATGCTCTGCTTCTCTTTTCCATTATCCTTGCCCGTTTCCTTGTCTTGGCCATCTGTTTCTCCCTTTCTTTTCTCAAATAATGTCTGTGTGGTCTTTAATGTAGGATTTCTTTCAGCTTTATGCTTTACTACTACCTTTTGCCCACAGTTTTGGGTTGGGCTTTGGGTTGGGTTTTTTGAAGTTATCTGGTTTACTCTGAGTGTTTTTCCCCTCTCCTTTTTAAGTTACCTGACCCTGTGCCTGTTTACTTGCTCAGGTTATTGTCTTAAAAGCCTGGTGAGCCTGACTACACAATCCCACTCAGATGAACAGTGCTCTCAGCACACCTACTCATGAGTTCCATGATCTAGTGGGATTTAAATAGATACTGAACTAGAAGTTAGACCAAGGCAGCCACTAGAAGCTAAGAGGAGATCAGAAAGTGTTTTAGAGAAAGAGGGTTTGTCTCAAGACCAGAGAGCACTATTATTTTGTTATTACATGAACATTTAAGCTCACCATTTACAACCTGTCTCGGAAGAGCTTCCTTATGAATGAAAAGACAACTGAGACCCACATGGGTTAAGACAGAGACACCCAAAGGCCCTCAAGGAAGCCTCGGCCCTTACCTCTAGGCAAATTACTGATCCTTGGTGCTCTTTGAAGACTTTCAGCTGCTCTCCAGTGACAATATTCCAGGTCCTGATGGTGTAATCCGTGCTGCCAGAGAACAGCTCCCTGTTTGGTGCATCAAGTATAAGGCATAAGACGGCCCCCGTGTGTCCCAGCAGGGTCTGGTAGCAGCGCCCGCTGGACACCCACCAGACCTTCACAGTGCAGTCCGTGCTCCCTGTCACCAGCAGGTCCCTGCTCACTTTCTCCTCCTCCTCCTCTTCCTCCTCCTCCTCTTCCAGCACATCCCTGGAGGAATAGTGAGCTAGAGTCAGGACACAGTTCCGATGGCCCCGGAATTCCTGGATTTGTTTCTCCTTGTCCACGCTCCAGCAGCGGGCTGTCCTGTCATAGGAGCCACTGAAGAGATAGTCTTTGGCAACCAGGATTCTGCAAAATATAAAATTGGTGTGTATGAACAGTATTGTTCTTTTTACACAACCATCTTTTGTCCCAATTTCAGTGCCAAGTACTCCAAAGTATGAAACAGCAGCATGAACATAACTTCTCTAGCATTATTAAAACTCAAATACTTCCCTCTTTCTACTTTTAAAATTGAGATCCCTCATTCAGGTACACTAATGCAGACATTTTCACACTATAGGACTGTAAATTTGTGCATTTTGTTTTGCTAAAATTCCTTCCATCAGGGATTATGAACTTTCTTAAGTTATATGTAATACCTAGAAGTTTGTTGTGTTGTTTGGTTTGGGTTTGTTGGGGTTTTCTTTAATTAACTAATTCTTGGTAATGATTCATTAATACTTCTTTATAAAAAAATATTTAAAAACAGACCTATGACAATAACTTGGAATTAAAACAACAACAACGATGCAACAAAATAACATTCCAGGAGTCTGAACTATAACTGACAGTGTGCAAATAACCATCTTTCCATCATCAAATAAGGAGAGTGCAAGAAAAAAAAAATACACCTAATTTCACTTAGCTCAGGATCTCAAAAAAGGTAAAGCAAGAGCACCCCACTTATTACATAACTGAAGAGCAAACCAGAGATTACAGCTCAGGAATTCAACTTCCTGGGCCTTCAAAATAATGAGTTGTAGCTGCACAAACATACAATAACAGAAAAATCTCTACAGTTCACATTTCCAAACCAGAGATAGGGAATATCCATAACCTGCCTTCTTTGTCACCTGAGCTTGGTCCTCTGGAACCTTTCAAACAGGCAACAAAGTCATATGAATGGGGAACACATTTCCCATTTGCTGATTCAAGCAAAAATCAGGCCAGTGCCAAAACACAGAGCCAGCCTTCCTAACTATTTACAGAATCTCACTACACATCATATGTGTTTTGAGTTTAGAAAGGAACTAAAAAGCCCACATGCCCACAAGAAAAGAAATGTTGAAAAAATACCAATCTTCGACTGCTCTATTTGCCATTAATTAAATCCAGCCCAACTATTAATAGGCACTTCAAATGGACAGGCCAATCAGCCCCACACAGTAAGTTTATTATTACTTCATTTGCCCAAACAGGAATAATAATTACAGAAAAATCCTGGCTTTATCCCTCTTGCTGACACAAAAGCTTGACACAATGTTTTTAAACCTATTTATCAGAAGCATCTGTTATCAATTGGATCATTTCTTCTGGAATTTCTTTCCTAGCCCTGGATTCCACTCCCCTGCTGTGTGCCTTTCATTTCTCTCCTATCTGTGTCAGCAGAGTTGCTAGAAAAACTAATCATCGCAGCACAGAACATGAACTCTGAGGTTTCCACAGCCCCTTTTATGAGTGTAGTAACGGGGAACTGCAGTGAAATGATAAAATGGGTGATAACAGATGACAGGAACACGAGGGGAGGACCCCACCTGTTGACAATTGATGTGTGGCCTCGGTAAATGGCCAGGCACTGCCCGGTCACCACGTCCCACTTCCGAATGGTGTGGTCAGCACTGCACGTGAAGGCAGCCTCGTTCTCCAAGTGGCAAAAGGTGATGTAACTTTCATGTCCTAGGAATAACAAAGGAAATCAGTCACTGTGCATGCAGAAAGGACAGACTAGTCCAGTTCTTCACCTTAACTAAAAGAAAAATACAAACAAATGTACCAAAACTCCAGTTTTAAATGCACCACTGTGCTCTTCACATTTAAGGATTTGTGTAAAGGACAACCATTTCAAGTCACAGCAGAAAAGTTCACTAATATCAGGACTAAGTGAAAGAGTAAAACAGTCCAGTTCCACCAATCAGGTAAACCAAACAATATTATAAAAATATAATGAGCTAAACTAATATCAATAAAATAAAACTCAGACTAATGAAGTTTGAAACCAGTAAAAAACTGGCTTATTTTTTTAATTAAAAAGATGCTTTTGCTTCCTTCTTCTGAAATCAGGGAGAAAAAGGCTGCATTTCAACCCAGCCCATTGATTGTCAGGACACAAATAGTCATAAATCAAAGTATGAAACTCCAAAAAAAAATGACCTGAGACTTACCAGCAATTTTAATTTCATTGTCCAGGCAGAATGAAAAGCAAACAAAAAAACATACCAGGTAAATAGTCAGGCAATACTTTCCCCCACCATGACTAATAACATGAATAAACACCACAATTTTCTAAATATCAGTATACCTTCAAGGAAATTACACAGAAAGAAAGAATAAAAGCACAATTGTTTATACAATATTCAGAGTACACAGAGATTCTACAGTTAAAAAGATAAAAGCAGACACAACCACTGCTCTAAAAATGTCCCACTGACAAACAAGGCAATGCCAGAGAAGAGGAAACAATATCACCACCTCAAGCTTTTGTTGTTGCTTAGCAAGATGTGTCATTTTTCTATTGTGACAATAAATGCACCACATTTAAAAATCACCTTAGGATTCAAGTCCCAGCTTCATCCAAGATCTCTTCTGTGAAATTGCTGTCACCTATCTAATCATTGGACTACTATTACCTTGCACTCTTCTGTTTTAACATTTAGACGGTAAGCTTTCAGGAGCAGAACAGTTTCCTCTAAAGTCACTATTACAAGAGTGACACCTGGAGTTGGTGGGCCCTACTGTGACTTAAATACTATCCTTTGAGAAAAAAAAAACCTAAGAAGGACAAATGTGATTAAAGAGAGACGGATGGACAGAATAAGAATATTAGAAAACAGAATGCTGTAAAATAGAGAGATGGTAAAAAAACTGAGGGAAAGACGACTGCCCAGTAAAACACTGTTTCACTGACTGCAAAAAACAGATTTCACTACAACTCCTGTAGTGAAAAAGCCTTGTTGTAGTTCAAAGACAAACCAGAATCCACGTTACAAACATATGGCTTCTTTCCTCTAAAGCAAATTCATCAGATGCCAAAAATTAAACAGATCACCAGGGCTATAAGCAAAACTAGACTCGTTCTCCCATATTTGTGAAACTTTCTGCAAAGCAGCCTGAATGGATCAGGTTTCAATCACTGGGATTTTTCTCACAGCATCTTGTAATCTGGCTCTGAGATGAAAATAGCATCTTGGTTACTGCACCAAAGTCTGCCAGTCAGATTTTAACCATCAGTAATACCCAACCCACACGCAGGGTGCCAAAACCCCCTGTGGCAGACAAGGTCTGGTGCTGGCCTGGCCAAAAGAAGCCACCACACAAGTCTGCTGGTTGTGCTGTGGTGGAGCTTGAAACTGCACTAGAGATACAGGTTTATCAGTAATTATAGCTTGTAAAATTAAAATTGATATGACAACTGCATGCGTGCCTAAGTGTAAAATACATACAATTACCCGATTCAACTGACAGTTCACAAACCACCCAGCCAACCTTCTTCAGAGTTTACCCCAAACACTGGCACTACTAGCAGATTCCATAATAATGAATGCTATCCAATACATTTCTCTTTCTAGTTAAAAGTTAATTAGTGGTTTAAAGGGATTTCTAAGCCTAAAGCAAATGCAGCGAGTTTTCCAGAAGCTAGAACCATGGCAGGATGTGGGGGAAAAAGACAATACTCCATAGTGAAAAACAAGCAAGCATGCAAACAACAAGGAAATCACATCAATGTGATTTCTTCTTTGGAAGAAAAAAACATTAGAAATTCCAAATTTAACAGCTTTATTTTTTTCTGTATGAAAAGAACATGAGTGGGAATACAAATATCTTTGGCCCATATCTAGACTCTTGCATGACTGCACTGTCTAAAGAGGTTTTTTTTCTTTTCAGTTACGGATATGCTAGTCTAAGGATAATAAATTTTGTTTAATATGCAAAATGAATTGAAATTGAAAAAGCCCAGCAATTAAAATTTTTGTGACTCAAATGAGGAGGGAAAATAAAAGTAACCTATTTAGCAAGGCTCCTTTCCAGACTTCTGGGTCAAGAGGTTCTAAATAAAGACCACATGGAAATGAAATTATTAAAAGGACCAAAAAAAAAAAAAATCTGGGGAGAGAATAACAAAAAAATCAGTACTTTTTCACAGTGTAAAACCCGGCTTCCAGAAACTGACATAAGTTAAACAACTTCGCACACCCTGAGATAAAAGGATCCATGCATTCAGTAGTGCTGGTAACCTGTTTTGGGTTGAAACAGCTCCTGCTTAACGTTGCTGTAATAAATACCAAAACAAAACAAGCATGATTTTGGCTGCCCGGCAGGGACTGAAAGAGACCAGAACACGCTGTGTGGCTTGTGGCATGCTTCAGACCCAAACCCCAGGCGACAAGCAGCTGCCGTACCTTGGAGGTGTCCGTGGCACTGGCTGTCCGCGGTGCTCCAGAGCCGCGCGGTGCCGTCCTCGCTGCCCGTGAGCAGCCGCTGCCCGTCGGGGCTCAGGCTCAGCCAGTTGATGCCCCCTTGGTGATCTGTGCAGACCTTCACGGCCGAGCCGCTGTTCCCCATCCCGGCGCTCCCGGCGCAGATCACGGGCGCTCTGCAGCCCCCAGACCGTGCTCCGGACCTCCGGCCGTGCCCCACAGACCGACTTCTGCCATTACCTCAACTTCGAAACATCAGCAGAGCAGTCCAGGCTCCTGCACAGGGACACAAAGAGGGAACGGGAGGGCGCGTTAAATCATTTCATCTCCCCCTGGATGCATGGTTTCCTCAGCCAGGGTGAGCTGAAGCCATTGAGCGCCTGTTTCCCCGCAGGATCCGAAGCCCCACGGCGGCAGACGGGCGCACACGCTGCCCGGTGTGCCCTTTCCATGGGCACCGGGGCACGTTCAGCCCCGTGGGGGGACTCAGCCCGGGCGGCGGTACCGCTACCTGGTGCCCTTGCCGAGGCTGCTGCTTCTTAAGCAATCTTAGGGCTGATTTGGGGCACGCCGAGGAGGCGACGCCTCCGAGAGGGGAGCCCGGGCTCAGGCGGCCCCCAACGCCCCAGGCTACCGCCATCCCTCCCACACGGCCCCCGGCATCTCGGCACTCACCGCCCCGGGCACGGCTCCGGCGGAGCGATCCCGCACTCGCCCTCCGGGCACAGGGAACCTCCTCCCGCCAGGGCACCGGAGCCACCGCCGGGCCGAGCACAGCGTCCCCCCCACCACCTCCGCCCCGCGGGGAGGCGGGAAGGGCTCCCGCCGTGCCCCCTCAGCCCACCCCGCCGCGTGTCTTCCCCCCCCCCCCCCGCCCCCC
>VXBT01008027.1:1671385-1741576 GCA_013400235.1 Oriolus oriolus | reverse complement strand
GCTCCACGTTCGAGCCGCTTCCCCCCGCGGCGGCCGCTTCGCCCCGGCCGCGCCACTTCCCCGGTGCTGCCGCTCCGCGCCTCGTCCTCCGCTCCGGAGGTGCCCGGCAGCGCTGCCCCTCCGGGACGGCCTCCCCCTTCAGCGACTCCCCTTCCCGGGGCAGCGGCATCCCCGCCTCCCCGGGGCTGCAATCGCCCGTGCCGCAGTTCAGTGTCCTGGCGGAGCGAGAGGGTCTCTCCCGGCTGAGGTCCCGTTAACAATCGCGCTGCAGCCGGAGCAGCCCGACAGCACCCCCGCATCCCCGGCGGAGCCCCCGGTTCCTGCGGCACGTTCGCCCCTCAGGACGCCCGGGGACATCGGCCCCTCCGCGGGGTCCCGGCCGGCAGGGCCTTTCCTCCCTGGCTTCCCCGGTGCCTCGCGGGGCGACGCTGAGGCTTGTGCTGGGAGCCGGGTTGAGCGAAGCCATCGCCTTTTGTTCCTCCTCTCGCCCCTCTCCTTGGGCGAGCTCACGCCACGTTTCGCTTCAGGAGCCCCCCCACAGGAGCCCCAAACCCACTCTCTCGCTCTGCCCCGACCCAAAGCTTTTGGGGCTCTTTCTTATTAATGCAACCCCTTGCCCACCCACCCCCTGCACCCCGTGGGCATGGCTGCTGCGGCAGGCCGCAGCTTTGGGGTGCCCAAAACCACCTGGCCGAGGGCTCTGACAGCATGGGCTGAAGGGTTCTGTCCCACCATGGTGTAATCAAATGTATGAATGATAACTCCCCTGGGCAAAGTGATGTGGAGAGGCCGAGAGCTCCCAGCAAGGCAGCAGCAGGGTCCAACATGAATCCCCCCCACAAGAAAAGGGGAGCTGCAGCTAATTTGCAGCTAAAAACAAGCTGCCAGGGGTGGGATCAATCACAAAACCGCTTCTAGCTTCCGCCCCATTTGATCAGAAAAGCACCTTTTTGTGTCAAATCCCCAGCCCACCAGCTCTGTTGCATGGCATTGGTGCAGTATTTGGGTTCAGCAGGCACTCGCTGACATTTAACGAGGCACCAGCCCTGCTCTGGCACAAGGTGCCCCAGTATGTGGGCTGGACAGAAATGTGTGCGGTAAATGGATAATTCCCAGGATGTGTTATTCTGCACTGCGCATTCTGGCAGAGGCCAAACAGGACTAATATGTCACACCCAATGCAAACACGAGGTGATCCCTATTCAGCTGCCAGTTGTAGCCATGCGGCCATGGAGAAACTTGCCAGACGGAGCTGTCGGGCTGCAAATTTGGGTTTTGTGAGGGTCAGGTCGAGCCCTGTGGCTTATGGTCCCCAGCCAGCTCTTTTCTGAAGACAAGCGTTTCCACACAACCCTTGTGCATTCAAGAAATGACCGAGAAGTTCTGGTGTGAGACGTGAGTACTGTATTTCTTCCCTCTGAAAATCACATTATCCATGAAAAGATATTTTTTTGGACATGGAGGCCTGGGAATCGGCTGCTCTCAGGGAGTGTCCCTCACCATCTGCTCATACATCTGTCAAATCTACTCACAAACCCCTGCCCAGAGTCCTTGCTCGGGAAACTGTAGGATAGATTAGCACTCCTTTTTATTTTCCTGTGCTGCTGTGGTGTGAATGAAAGGAAAAACTCAGACGGAAGGGACGTTTTGTAAGGTTTGAGGCAGGTCTGCACATTTTAAACCCCCACAGTTTAAATCTCAAGGGGAGGCTGAGCTAGAGGGGAAACCCTTGGCCACATATCAGCCATCAGCTGTGGGAGCAGAGGATGTGCTGTTCCTCCCCTTGCTCTTTTCAAAGCCTTGTCAAGGTTTTTTATTATTATTTCAAATTAATATTTCCCTCCTGTGGTGACTAGTGAAAACATCTGAACTTTTGAATATTTTCATGAATATTTATTCATTTTCCTGAGGGTTTTTCAAAATCTTTTTTCAGTTGGTTTTATCTGCCTGAATTTTAGGTAAGTTTTCTTTATTGCATTTGTGTTCTTGTGGTGGGTTATTAATTGTAGGACAATGAAGAAAGTAAAAGAAAGTTACCTGCTGCTTGATTTTTCTCCTCAGGGCCCAAATGCTGCAGTGAATCCTCCTTCATCCAGACAGATGTGTACATACACAGATGCATGAGCTGCTCCTGTAGCATCCAGGTAGTTAGAAAACATTAAGAAGGCTTCTAGATATTTATGGCTGAATTTGTAATACACGATTTGCAGGATCCAGTGGCTATTGCTAAGTTTGGAGGCAAGGTTGGACTCTTCAGGCAGTCATCAGAAGAAAGGAAGGATGTAGGGTTTAGATCAGCTACACTGTCTTTTGGAAGGGAAGAGGGATGCTTCTGCCCTTCACCATGGATTATGACAGGGGTCCAGCATCAGGAGATTCCAAATTCTCTGCAATTAAGTAGAACAAATTGAGACCTTTGTCTTTAAAACATACCTTCATTCCACCAAAGGTTCGACCTGTTCTCATGTCTCTGATCCAGAGACAACACAGTACAGGGAGAATCTTTAATTCCCCCACGCACAAGACAGTAATGATCAGGTGCAAAAATCCTCTGTGAACAACTTCATCCCAAATTATCTGTGCTTAGACTCACTTGCCAGACTTTCAGAAACACAACGTAGGCTCCTAAGCCTTAGAAATTACTAAGTCAGTATTTACATCATTATCTGCACTGATACAAATGCTGAAGAACATTTCCCTTGAAAATATTTCAGTAATGCTGCAAATGCTTCCAATAATTTTTTTGGTGTTGTTTGTGGAAGAAGGAACACAGGCAGCTCCTCCGTGTCCACCTCCCCCTTCTGGGGCCTTGGGTATCTGGATGGGTTGCAGTGGTCTTTGATGGACAACAAAGGCTCTTTGTTCTGTCAAAGAAGCAGAGCCAATAACACCCCAAAGAAGTCAGCACAGAGAGCTCGACCAAAACAAAAGAATAAAGTGTGCAGCAATGCAAATTATCTTTCTTAGAGAATTAACCCCTTCCGTCATCCCAGCCCCTCCTCATTCTCTAAAGAAGGGCCTTTCCAGCTGCCAGCATCTTTTCTCTTTCATCTATTGCTCTGCTTCAGGCTGTCAATCTCAATCACTTTCAAAATTGCTGATAATTAAGTATTACCTCTTTTTTCACCTCAGAAAATTGCAAAAGCCAACTAAGTCTCTTAAAACTACTGTCAGGGTCCTGAAAGATTGAAAGTGGCACATCCTGCATGGACATCAAGCCTTGGCTGGTTTTTTTGGTTCAACCACATCATTATAGTCAATGAGAACTAAAAACAAAAGCATGTTACATGGTGTCTCCATAGGCAAGGTCCCTCACTGAGAAAACTACTCACTACACTAAGAAAATTTCCCTGGTAAGGTTAAATTTGATTTAAAAATCAATCCAGTTACACTGGTACAATGTAAATAAAATTTAACCTTAAATAGATTTAAATGTAGTATCTAGTGGTTTAATTTAATTCAAAACATTATCAACCCCTAAGTGGCTTCACTTTGCCGTAAAAGTTGACATTGATGAAGGCAAATTAAGTTTACATGGGTTTAATTATCACCATGGAGCAGATGTAGCCTTACTCTGAAGTGAGGATGGAGGAGCAGAAGTCATCCTTTCAGACCGCAGACCTGAATGCACAACTGAACTCAGCACTGCAGCTCCTTCTGACCCCTCTGCAACTGGCCTCTTTAACAGGCAACACAGTTTTTTCCTTTCCTCATCTGAGTGGAAATTCTTTGCAGCTTAAAATGCCCCAGGGTGCTAAGAAGTCTAGTTTGGGTATAAACATTTTAGCAAATTCCCCTACAGGACAAAAGCTGCTTGGAAACTGTCATTTACACTAGATTTTCTTGTAATTATATGTAAAAACCATTCTTTTGGTTTTTAACCAGATCCGAAGCAGTATTTCCAAAACATTTATTTCTGAAAATACTTGGTTTTATGAATTTCCTACACTGCTGTAACAAGAACACTCATCTGCGAAACCCATGTGCGTCTCTGCTGCCTGCTGCTGCTTCACCTGGGTGAATGGACTGCCCCTAATCAATGCCAGGAGTCTGAAAGCCTGGGATCTGGAAAATCAGCTGGCATCCAATGACCTAATGAATGGTTAGGTGATGGTACTGTTGCACAAATGGGCTCTTAGTAGCTGACCCCAGTGTCAGGCCCTGGTAGCAATGGGAATTTAGCTGTGAACTTGGAGCAGGCAGAGAGAGGATTGCATTAACTTTCTGCTGTGATGAAGCAATGGCTTAAAAGCACTCCTGCAAAGGCATCTTATCTCCCTGGCTAAGAAAACAGATGCAATTTCCTAGAAATTTTTAAGCTGTGACATGCCAGGAAGTGTAAGATCTCACGGCAGCTGTTTCAAAGATCACTGTAAATAGGTTTCTCCCCACAGTCTATAGATGACAAGGCCCTTCCATCCTGTCACGGCATAGTGGGAACTTTACTGAATAATTCAAAATCACAAATATTTACAAAATTACAAAATAATAGTAAAAAGCTCATTTTACCCTGTTCCCTACTTTGATGGGAGCCCTGCTGTTTCTTCCAGACGGTAAGTTGGCCTCTTGCCCAGATCATATATCTCTTATGACAGGCTCCTTAAGGACCAAATCTAAATGGAAGCCAAAAGAAATATATCTTACTAAGCGACACAAGGGTAACTTTCTGAGTCTGATTCTGAGCCCATTTTAACTGCTTTTGCCCGGATACAACTCTGCTGGCTTTAACTGCATTAATCCAGATTTGTACTGATGCAAGCAGAGAGCCTCAGTGCCTTTGACATTGGTACAAAAACAAATTTCCAAAAATGCTGAAGTTGCAGCCAGTGACCCAGGCAGTATTTTAACAATTGCATTCACATCTGGCCTCTGGAAGATTTCTCAGTTGTTTGTCTGCCTCGTTGTTAGCAGAGCCAAACCTTGGGTAAGGGGGGAGCAGTCATGATCTCTTACACCTCGTTGTTGCTAAGAAAGTTATAGGAACAACGAATACCAAACCCACTGACCACAGAATAATCTTCTGCAGCCTTGACTGAGCTTTGTAGGAGGCTTTCAGGGCCGGACTGCGCCTGCTCCTGACACAGCTGCCACAAGAAGTGCACACGTCTTCCAGGAGTCTGAGAAACACAGGGAAGCCCTTAGATGGGTGTAGTTGGTGGTGGGAGTAAATAATACCTTTCCAAGAGATGTCAAAGTTTCCGCCCCGCTCTGTGCCTTTGCCAGAGCATGTTTAGAGCCAATGCTGTTCTTCATTTTCTCCAACAAATATCACAGTGGTCCTTGGTAAAGAGAAGGATGCCAGGGTGAACATTCAACCCACCATGAGGTTTACAAACACCTCCAAAGCTTGAACTGCTCAGCTCTAATATCTCAAGTTGGATTTGTAGAGGAAATATTCTCATGACACACCTATTCTTTTCTGGCACTTCCTGTTCTTTATAAGGTGCATTTCTCACCTTAGAAGGTGCACCTCACAAGATACGTGGCTTTGCCTTCTCAAATACTCTTGCCCTTAGGACTGGCTTTTACTACTACCTGATCTGACATAGGTTTGCTCAGGGAAACTGTGCTGTAACAGCCTCCACCTCTGTGTGAGCTTGGGCTCACCAGTGGGCACAGTCTGTCTCCTGTGTTCCTATTGGGCTGAATAGAACTGGGACAGCAGCGGCATCACTGGCCCACAGTGCCAGTGCCTGGCAAAATCCTACAGAAATCAGTGGTACAATCCAAGTGCAAAACACAGGTGGAGACTGATGTTGTGTTGAGGAGGGGCAAAAAGGAAGTCTGATGCCGTGCCCTGACACTGGCATTACAGATCAGGTGTCAGAATGTCACCTCACTCCTTCACAATAGCCCACAGATCTCCTTGTGAGTAAATCTTTCCTTGTGTCTGCTCTCCTTTTTACCTCCCCCTGGAGTTCCCAGTAGTGTTCATCCCACTCCTGTTTTGGGAAGGCGCCCTAACTGGAGTCCTTTCCTGCTGAGAGGAGAGATTGCAATTTAGCTGGTCTGTAACCGTCTGTTTCCATTCATTCCTGAGGTTTTCCAGCTGCCCATGAAAACAATGCACTGATACACTCTGTGCAGACTTGAACCACGTCCAGAGCAAAGCGTTAGGTGAGGCTGGGAGATTCAGGGAGTGTTCTTTGTGCTGGAAAATGGAGCGGATACTGGCATTACGTGGTCAGAAAGACGATGGTGAAGGAGCAGTCTGCTGATACCCCAACCCACACATGGTCCACACAGCAGACTTTGGGCTTAAGCATCCATCTCCTCTCTGAGCAAGTGTCAGGAGTACCAAACTCAGGCATCTAAGGACTAGGAGGAAAAACAAACTGAATTCCAAAGGGAGCTGATGTTGCACTTTCACGGGTGTAGAATAGACAGATTACATCAGAAAAGTTGTAATGTTTAATTTTTCAGTTAAACTCTCTCCCTCTCCTTTTATCTTCCCTTCCCTTTCACAAAGAGGCATAAAGTGAGTAATAAAAATTGCTAACAGCAAAACTTCATGATTTATACCACCAGATCTCAGGCAGAGCTCCCTGCTGAGTTTAAGGGAATAGCCTGATTAAACATTGATGCCACAATATGGTCTGTCTTAGCAACAACAGTCCCAAGTGAAATTCATCTAGGATATAAACCGTGACGTTTAAAATGCCTGTTGGGTTAAACTTGACCAAAAAAAAATAATACTTGGTGTGCGTGACTCTGGAAAATAAAGGCAATTGCCGTGCCACTTCATGGAATATTGTGTGTGAATCACTGAAACTTTTAAGACTTCTGCTGCCTTTTTCCTGGCCTCAAGAGGTTAACTTCTTCCCAGAGCCATTCACTGGGGGGGAAATAAGAACCATGTGCGTGTGCCACAGAGCTGTGTCTGGTCTGGGGATGCGGGTGATCCGGATTTCATGTTGTTTGCCTGAGAGACCCACTGGAGAGAATAATGAGGGGGTTCAAAAGAGGAATATCCTTCTTGCCAGAAGTGGTCGTTTAACTAGGCCTTCACTTATTTGTTGGGGGAGATTACTCACAGGGTCACCTGGCAAAAATGACTGGAAGTTAGGAAAGAAAGGGCCTCCTGCCAACTATTTAAGAGAAAGAGAGAGAGAAATGGAGAAGAAACGGGAGAAAGAGCAGTGAGTTGGCTGCAGGGAAAGGGACATTTTGTGATTCAGAGAAGAAGCCAAGAACTAAGGCTGTAAAGGGAGAGAGAGAGGGCCCTGGGCTCCTTAGAAGGCTTGGTGCTATATTCTGGTGGCATTCAAGAATAAATTGGCACAGAGAAAAGGCACAGACACTTACATATGGCTTGTGAAGCCCTTGCAGCAGAGGTTGAGCTCTAGGAAAGGGTCAGCAAAAAGCACCAGAGTGCCCTCGGGCTCAGCCGTGGTGCTGGAGGTGTAGGGCAGCTCGGCTCCCCCATCCCACCTCCAAAGAGGGACAAAGAGAGTCTGTGCTAGGAAACCAAGACCAGGAGGCTCAGCTGAGTCACTCGTGGGTTGTTAGTTGTTCCTTGTGCCCAAAGGGATGCTTTGGGAAGCTGCTTCTGAGATACCCCCATAAATCTCAGCCTGGACTGTTGTTACACCAGTAGGGACTTTCTGGGGGTCTGAGGCAGGGTGGACTCACACAGAATTTGGTCTTGATCATGCCAGCAAAGGAAGCTGTCGCAAGGCAGCAGCGATGCACCCACTGAGATCCAAGGACAAAGAAAATACACAGACCCAGCACAGTTCCCTGCTGCTTACACCACTTCAACAAAACATCTGCTCACCCGGAATAAAATCCCTCCCCTGTTCTAAGCAGATCAGTTCCCCCTGAAATAGCAATAGGAGCTGCTGCATCTGCTCACACCATGGCCAGGCTTCAGCCCCAGGAGGATGAGGCCTTCGTTAAATCAGGCTGAGCTGCCTGCTTTATCTTACACTCTCCTGTGAGTAACTTTTCTCATTACACCTCTTTACACAAGTGCCAAACCCCAAGCAGGCAGAAAAGCCGTCCAAAATGCAGGAGAATTATGACAGAGGCTCCAGCATCGTGGGGTTTTGGAAAGGTTATTCATTTAGTGAAGAAGTAACTGTGCAAGTCAAACCCTCTGGCAGCATTTGTGTGATGATAATCATGCTGATTAAGTGTTCGAGCCTCGGGATACGCTGGGAAAGGCACTAGGACCTAGGAAATAACCACCCCATGCTTTTGGAAGACAGCTGAGGGCTCTTCCTGTTCTGCTCTGTGAGTGATCCATCTCCTGTCACAGATCTGTTCATTTTGGATGCAATTGCTCAAAATATGCATTACTTATGGTCATACAGATATATACAAAGGGGACCAGCAGTTGTGCTGTTAACCCTTGGGTTCTCTGTTAGGCTGAGCCATGCAATGAGGAAAAGATTCAGAGCTCAGTTCTACAACTGACTTCAATTAAGTCAAATCAGTTGCATTAGCTAAGGTTATTAACTTAGGGAATATACTTTTCCTCTCTCCTCTCTAAATTTGGCTTTGGTCTCCATTACCCTTCGTTAATGAGGAAGGTGCTTTCTATTCTGATTTCTGTGTTGGTGAAGGAAAAAAGAAGCTGATTAGACAAATGGCCTTGATTCACTTCCAGCCTTAAATCTGACATACTCTTTTCATCTAATCAGCACTCTGCAAGGGTGTCAGTGAATATCTGCTGTTTAAGGCCTGGAGATGGATTCTCAGGGCGTAACAACGGCACAGAGGTGACAGAAGAAAAGAATTAGGACAGAGGAAATGCTGTTTACCTCGGTTGTCTGTTGTGGGACTTGCCCCCACCCCTCCTCCAAGCATGAATTTCACAACTAAACCACTGAAAAGATAAAAACAATAGCTACTTTCCAGAGGCACTACTGAAATATGCAGCCTTGGAGCTCTTGAACAGGAAGGGAAATGTGAAGAGTGACTTTTAACCATCTAGGAACATGTGCACGCTGTGGGCCAGCTATTCAGCTGCAGTAAATTGGTGCAGTCATGCTAAATAAATGTGATTGAACTATCCAGCTTGCTTGATGAGCCAGTTCTGCACCAGGCTCCTAAAGCAGCCGGTGTCCCTCTGGGACAGCCTGCAGGAGCCAAAGCACAGCTCTGGGCCTGCCCTAATTCACACTAATTGCACCGACTGCCTTCAGTGCTGGGTAATCACCCTGTGCTGCCGGGAAATCAGAGCGTGCCCGTCACTGCTGCACCCAGCAGAAGGCAAGAACAGCAAAGGACTGAGGCTGACAATTCCTGACACAGTTTTGGGTCTTTTCCGTACAAGCTAAAATGCTCTGCTGCATCTTTCAAGAGGTGATTTGGACCTAAATGGAAAAATCACTGATTTGAATGTTTTTATTAATGTTGTTGTTACTATTGTTCATACTATAGTTATTCTGTCGTGCTTGGGAGGTGTTGGGAAAGGAACAACTTCTGCAATACATCAGTGCAAGCTTTGAGAGGCTGGTAACCCGTGTCCTCCCCTGGAGCTTCCATCATCTTGATGGCAAGTTCATGCTGAGGAGTCAAATACCAAATTAGATGAAGAAGAAAAAGGAAAAAAAATAAACAAAGAACTAGAACAAGGGAAACTCTGTCTGGTACTTCTTTCCAGCCAAAAAACCCTTTAATAGCAAACTATTAGACAAATCCCAGGCCTGGGGGGTTGTTACAGGGGTTTTGGATTCCTACCAGAATTTTTTTTGTGTGTTTCCAAACCTGTATTGTCTGAATGCAGCTGAAAAGAAGAATCATTCAATGTAAGCAGAAGTATTTCCAGTGGCGTGGAAACCCCTGGTTCTGATGGGATGTGCGATGTTTAATTGTCAAGGGAGCTGACTATTAAATACCATTTATTAATAAGTTTTAAGAAGAGAAGTCTGAAACCTTTGAAATGCTGATTGTCAACTCTACAGAGAGACCTGAACACAAATGATAAATTCCAGAAGTCAAAATGGTGTTTGCCTGGTTTTCTTCCTCTCTTTTTAGAAGGGAGATGACGAATGAATCTGGTCCCAACCCCCAGTGGAAAAAAAGAGGCTCTATTATTTTCAGAAGAATCATTTTGAAGGGCAAGTCAATAATAGCAGGACTCACACAAAATAAAACCTTTGAAATCCTATTATTATTATTATTATTACTACTATTATTATTGGTTCAGATGACTCAAATGTTATTGTTTTCTTCTTGTATTACCAGCCAAGAAAACCAAAGACAACCGCATAAAGTCTTGCAAATCTCAGCAGTTTTGATTCCCACTTACATTGCTGGAGCAGCTGTTGCGTTCGCAGAGTTTAGCAGGTCAGCTCTGCGTGTGGAGTGGCCCACATTGTGCTTTGTCTTCTTGACAACTTGATTTAAGAGCAGGATTTATATACACAGCCTGCCCTGCAGAACTAAAGGAAGCTCATAGCGTTAGGTGTGTTTCTGTGTCAGAGAGGGCTCAGCTGTGTGCTGGTACCTTATGGCTTCTGTAGCACTGGTTCATGTTCATGTAAGGGACTGGTTTTAGTGATGGCCACCTTCAGCAAAGTATGCAAGGAAGGGGTCTGTCCCATGAACACTCTTTTGCTATTTCTCTCTAAGCTGTTGGTTTCCAACAGCACAAAAAAATCCCAAAAGGAATGTCAGCTGAAACCATAGAGTTTTGCCCATCTATGAGTCAGGATCATTCACCCACCTCCTCACCACCATGATCATGGGGCAGCAACGTCAAAGCTTAAAAGCACCTCTCCCAAAACATGAACAAACCTGTGCTGACCAAGAGCCTTGCCTGGTGCGGTGTCTTGCAGGGAAGGAGTTGCACTGCTCGCTTAGCCATTACAGATGATGAGCAACATCTTGGTGGCCACCAAGAAATACTTGCATGAGAAAAGGACTTAGTTTATATCAGGCTAAACAAACTGAGTGGCAGCATACCAGAACTGCTGCAATGAGTTAAATAAATATTTTTAAAATTCCATTTTTTCCCATGGAATAGCAGGGACTGATCCTTCACCATCCCAAACTCCCTAGCAGGAGCACATGAAACCATTCTGACTGAGAGGGAGCATTCAGTGCTTTTTGGACTGTGTGAGTGCAGGTGTGAATGCCTACAGGACGTGTGGATTTACTGCAATCCACTAGAGATCATCATATTCAAAGAAGGAATTTACATTAACAATTTCTGTATGATTTCATGTTTACTTCACGCACAATTTGTCTGGATACACTGGTACATTCCTCCATATGTTCACATGCTTAAACAAGGACAGCTTGACTTGATTACAAACTGTCTCATTCTGAATCATGTAGGGATGGTCAGCTATCCATGGAAAACCTAGTACACCCACCTGGTCTTTCTTCAGTGCTCCTGTTGCTCCATGGAAAATTAATATTTGTTTTATTTCTGTCCTTTTCCACTCTTTTGCATGTCTGTTTGGTTTCCGTCACAGCCACCAGTAAATATGGGAACAGCTCAGACTGTGTGGAATGTTATTGCACCTCCTCTGATGACTGAAGGGTGACTCTTGGAACAACGGGACACCAAACTGCATGAGCCTCAACCACTGAAGGTTGATTTAAGTGAATTTAACTTCTCCAATAAACCAGATTATTTAAAATTAAAACCCACAGTAAATCCCCATTTGCAATGCTGATGATGCTGACCACATTATGCAGATATTATCTGGTTCAGGACTTGTTAGCTGCATCAGATTTACTCCTGGACAAGAGTTTGAGCCCATGGATAGTAAAAATTTCAAGGCCAAATGTGTTTTCACCCAAGTTAATTTTCTTTTGACTACAATGCAACAGGGAAAAGAAAGTGAAAACCAAACTAGATGAAGCATGGGAGCCAGGATATCCGTCAATGCTCCCAAGTATCATAGAATCACAGAATGGGTAAGGTTGGAAGGAATCACTGGAGGTCATCTGGTCCAACCTCCCTGCTCAAGCAGGGTCCCCTGGAGCACATAATTCAGGACTGTGTCCAAAGAGCTTTCGAGCATCTCCAGAGAAGGAGGCTCCACAACTCTCTGGGCAACCTCTTCCAGAGCCTAGTCACTGTGTTCTCGCTACATTTCTACTCTGCCATTCCTTAGGCTTTCACAATGACCAGGGCTCTCCTCCTGGTGCCAGACTGCAGAGAGACCTTTTGAAGCTCTTCATTTCCTTTCTGCTCTCATTCAAAGAGGTCACTGTTGAGCCAGACTTTCTACTTAAAGAAGTAATAAAACAGCTCTAGCAGACACCGAGGAGTGAATTCATTTCTACCAGGTCCAGAGAGGTGTCTCTGGAGGAGGAGAGAAAAAAGCACAGGAAGGTGTGAGCGTGGGGCTGCCTCAATGGCAGGATAACACCTCTTCGACTCTCCAGGGAAGGGAGGTGCTGTGCAGCCCTTTCGCCTGTGTAAGCAGTGAGGAGAGATTCATTTGAACATGACAACGTCGCACATGCCAGCAGCGGATCAGTAGGCTGTTTCCTCCTTACCTTCACTATATGTACATGTACCAAGTAGTATAGCAAGGCAAAAGCACTGCAGTTGCTCAGATATCTTCCAAGGATTCATTTGAAAGAGATATTCCATCAAATTTGCACGTTATCCAGCTACAAAGAAAGGACATTCGTGTGTGCAGGCATTCTGGCAGGAGCTATTTGCTTTGGGGCCAGATGTAATTCAGAGTTATTCTGAATATTACACTGCAGCAGCCTGGCCAAGCACAGTAATGCTGATTATTAGGGTTTTCCTGGTTTCCCAGATGGAGCTGATTTCATTTAGTTCTCTCTCTTGCAATTAATAACTTGTCCCTTTTTTTCATTTTGAATCTTTGTTTCATCTTCAGCATTTTGTGGAATAGTTTCCAATTTCCTTAATCCACTGCTTGCCTCCTCGGTTCACGTAGCAGAGCTCATTCAGCCATACAGTTTAATGATGTGCAGCTCAAACCTCTGCTGCACAATCTCACATCCACTTCACATCGAGCTGGCATTTTTGTCATTTATATTTTATACGCTATAAACTCACAAATCATACCATTTCATACTAGAGCAATGCCAATAATCTTTTTTTTTTAAGGAAAAAAACCCAACAACGAGCCACTAGCAAGCATATGGGATCTGTACGTTCTGTCCTTTAAACAAGTGCAGATTTAGCAAGGAGGGGGAGGGAAAAGGAAGAGAACGAGAGCCACGTTCCCCCACTGCCAACGCAATGCATGTTCCTGCAGCATCAGTGTTTGGATTAGGCCCATGGCCACCCTGCTTAGGTTTCAAATAAGCGAAAAATAGACAGAATTCAATTCCCCGCTGCCAGTTTTTAGCGAGATTAAGCTTGTGCACAAAGAGGATTTTTTTAAATAGCCTTCACGTGGGACCAGCTCTTTGCATTGAGAGTGTGCTCATAAATGGGATATCAGATGTCAATAAATGATGAGTGTTTACTCTGTAGGCATATTACAGACTTGTGTAAAATGTGCTATGGGTAGCTAAGCACTCGCTGGTTACAAACGGGGTTCCACACAGCAGCACAGATTAACCAGACTGCCCTTTTCTGTGCTTTTGACTCCCAGCACAAGGCACAGCTCAGTCCAGGATGGAGATCCTAAGCATACTTTGACAATTTAACTAGCAAATATTAATCTACTAGAGCATATAAACAAATAATTAGTTTGAAGTGTGTAGATGAAGTGGGCTTGCACACAGTAGCTGGATGCTGGAGTCAGCCTGTACAGCTGTGTGTACGTGCATAGTCCCACGCTTCCACTGAGGACGGGCAGGGATGTCAGTGGGTCCCTCTAACGCTGCTCTGCACGGAGGGGAGTTGAACCACTGACCACTGGAAGCCGTACAGCAGAATATCTGTGATGTCACAGCTCTGACCCCAGCATCAGCGGCACAGTCACCTCCCCTGGCTGTGTGCACCGAGTGTTGAGAAACCCAGGTGTGGGTTTCTGGGCTTATGCTGTTGCTCCCAGGGGAATGTGGGTGGATGGTTGTTCTCTATTTTCTTTTCTTTTGTCCTCCAAATACTTGGAGCATCTGGGACTCCAGTTATTGTATATCTTAAAGCCTTTGTTTCTTTATCCTTCATGCTGTACTGTGACATTGAACGTGCTTCAAATGAATGAAAAGCCTCCTTTAAAGCTCATCACAATTCAATGCCTGTCTTTGTCTGGGACCACTTTTGGGGATTTTTTAACAGATTAATGGCCAGGAGGTCACAATAGAGAGCACTGCATATGGCTGAATATTAACTTTTAATAGAGCGCATTTTGCTCAGGAGCCGATTACAGCCTTCATGAGGCAAGAGCAATGCTAATCCTGGAAGGACTCCTAAAATCTTTCGTAAGCTGCATCTAATTAAAAGAAAATGAAATACGCGAGAGTTGATGCACGAGTTGTACATTTGTGCATCCCACTCAATGAATGAATCATTTCCCTGCCTTCTCTGACACAGAAATACCTTGTAACCCATTAAAGATCTTAAATATTTTTACAGCTCTAATGGACCACATCACCACAAGCCACCCAGGACATGGCCACTGAAGTCCAGACCTGAGCTGGTGTAACTATAAGTGTTTCTGTTATGATCTGCATGGAGGATACATCCAGACAACAAGCTATCTACAAGAGGACATGATTGTCTGTATCACTGCTAAGGCAGACATCACCCAAACTGCTGTTAAATTCACAAGGTAGAATTTTTTGCATTTCCATATCCCCTTGTAACACATATACAGCATATGTGCAGCTGGGGCAAATCTCAATCCATGCAACTCTACCAACAGTGTCACTTCATCACAGGAACAGCACATAACCTCACATGGACACAGGCCCAGTTGTTACCAGTCACCTCAGTCCTGTTACTGGTGGAGAGCCACAGGGAGCCAAGATCCAAGGGGAAGATGGATGACAGGGTGGATGAGTGTGAATTGATGGAATGGCAGGTGGGTCCAGTGTCAGACTGGGATGCAGCACGGGACCAACCAGACCCTGGCACAGAGCACAGTCCTGCTCTTCCCCATCGCTCAGGGAAGGGCAGGTTCCCATCACAGACCCACAAAGCAGAGCAGCCCTGAAGGCACATGCACCTCGTGCTCCAGTGTGCTGGGGACCTGTCAGCCTCACTCATGTCCCTTCAAAGGGCTGGGGCTGGGGTTAGATCAGCGGCCTTGCCACTGGATTAGCACAGAGCTTTGCAGCTCTGCCAGCACCATGCCTGCACCTGTCAGGATCTATCAGACGGCCAAGGCTTAACAGCTAATAGAGTAACAGAGTGAAGAGAATAAAATTACCCCTTTCTGAAACCCTTAGCTAATGCTGAACACAGCTTATGATTTTACAGAAGGGAGGCTACTGCACTTTTGGGGGCTGCATGCCAGGGGAAGTGCCCAGGCTGCAGTGGACAGTCCATAGCTGAAGGGCCAGAGTGGTTCCCATCCCATTGGCCAACCATGGAATGGGGTTCAGGGGAACCGAAACAACTGGGATAGGAGTACTAAAGCAGCAGAAAAATGGGAAGATGGTTGTGAAATAAATGGCAGTGCAGTGGCTGTTTTCCTTTGCTGCTGATCCCTCAAAATGTCATTGTCATCTGAAAGGTTGAGGGAACAAAGAGAAGGTTGCTCAGGTTTTGTGCCTTCAGGCTTGGGATTTTTTTAAAATAAATATTTTTAATGTGTACTGATCTAAAGTTAAAGTAACTCAGGATGAATGGTTTCTTTCACCTTTGCATCAAGATCAGCATGTCATGCTCAGACAGACCCCACAAGTCGCTCAGCTCCTGCTACGATCCTCACGTGTGTCTTCACATGGCCTCTGGCCGCCTGTGCTCCCCACCCATGCATGCATCAACATGACCCCCTCCAGGCATCAGGAGTCAGCTGGGGCCATCACATGGTGGCCCTGGTCCGGGCAGAAGGAGCATGTGTCAGACCACAACCACAACGGCAGGCATGCTCCTAAATCTGCTTGTCACCACCAGTTCTGGCCCATCCTCCCATGTCCTCCTTATAAACCACTGCAGAATAAGAAAGCAAATTCACAGCATGTAAATCCAGCTTAGAAAGATTCCAAGCCTCTTCTCTCTCGAACTCATGTTAGTTATGGAAAAAAAAGTGCTTCGAGCCAAAAGCTGGTGTTTAATGATTTATTCCAGGGGTCAGTGAGTGGGGACGAGGGCGATGCTCAGTCTCAGCGGGCCATGGCTGGCAGGGTGAAAGCTCAGCTAGAAGTAGTTGACGACTCTCCTGATGGACTGGACGCTGGCGCTGCGTGCCTGCCACGCATTGAAGTTGCTGAACTCGCCACGCTCCACCACGTACATGCGGCCTCGGTAGTTGGGCTCCTCGTACAGCACCCACCTGGGCACAAAGGGAGGGTTCCCTGGGTCCCAGCACTGTGCTCACGCACAGTGGCCGCTCCGAGCGGCTGCACTGGGCACCGCTGCACTGCCAACCACCAGGGCCTGATTCCCGGCCCCATCCCGCACACAGACAGGCTCCCAGTGGAGTTCCCTGTGGCCACTTCCCCCTGCTCCCCCAGCATGGCCTGGCAATTACCCACAGCCAGATTGGGCCTTGCCTTTAGAAAACATTGGTTTGGGTCACACCAGCAATAAAGCCTGGGCCCAAGGGCTCCCTGCTTCACATTACTGTAGGAATGGATCTCTCTGAGCTTCACCACGTGCAACAGAAACAATTTAATAGCATTTGATAGTGCTAAAGAAGGACACGAGTCTCCTCAGCCCCTGGATAAACCCCTTTTGGACTGTAAGGAAAAACATGCAATGCTTGATGGAAGTTCTGCCTCTTTGAACTGATTCATTAGCTATGATGGGAACCATATTTAGTAATTTCTCTCTCTGTTAGTAATTCTTAATGGCCTCTTTGATGCTTTCCAACAGAGAGCAGGGCTTGACTTGGTTATCTTTTCTTTATCTCTACGTCCAGAGTTAATGACAATGTTCCCTTGGAATACAGTCAAATGGATATGACATTCAATAACCTTGGTGACTTTGGCTTGCCTACTGCTTCACCTGGCTTGGCTACCTCATTCTCCATCACCCTGGCTTGTGGCATATCTTTCTCCATTTGAAGGTCTTCAAGTCAGGAGCAATTCTGATGGTCAAGAGGGACAATTTTGCTGCTTTTCTCTCTCTTCACCCACCTTAGTCACACTGTGTCATGATCTTAATGTGGCCACAGGTGTCACCTCTGTCCTCTATTTAAATCTCCCATGCTTTTTAACCAAGTTTTGCCATTGCTCTGACAGTTTTACAGTCAGGTTTCCACTCTGTCATTGCTGAGCTGCTCATCTCTGCCTCTTTCTTCTCATTCCCATATCTTTTAGGATTTTATGAGGATCTCTGCTGTTTTTCCCATCTATTTGCTCAGCAATGACAGCAAAGCAGAAATGCGATCCTCCAAATCATTTGGTTTCTGTGGTCTGTGTTTGCAGGAATCCAGCTGGGACACTGGGGTTGGGACCTACTGTATGTGGAGAAACTTCTTCCGGTACTGGAGGGGTCAAAGACTGCTGGGCCTGAAGGGTCAGACAACAGCTGGCGAACTCAGATCAGTCTGACCCAGAGCAAAAACAGGAGGCTTAGGAAAAATAGTTGTTTATAAAACCAGCCACCCACAGGCATTATGTGAAAAACAAAACAAGAAAAGTTTAGGGTATTTATCCAAGGCACCTTGCAGGTTCCTTGACAGATTTATGTTCCTGAGAGGACACAAAGTGGGACTGTGGTGGTTCCTTCTCCCAGATCCCTGTGCAGGATCAGGACCAGCACGTGGATACCAGCATGGAATACTGTGCCTTGGTTTTGTGAAAGAGCATCCTGTAGTATCAGAGCCCTGTGCATGGCATCGGTGACACGTGGTTCCTGCAAACAAACAACCTCATTCTCCGGCACTTGTTGCAGCCAGTTGATCCAAACTGGGATTACAAAGTCATCCTCAGCCTTTTCCTTTGATGGTCACTTTGCAGTACATGGAGAAGGCTGCCCACTGCTCACGAGTGTAGTGTATCCCCACTACATATCCTGGTGTGCAGCGACAGAGGGTGTCCTCAGATCTTCAGCTTAATTAACAAAAATTTATAAAATTTTCCTCCTCTGATAGGTACACCCCAGCCTAGTTCCTAAGGCAGACCAGACTTTATTCCTTTTCTACTCCTTCCCTTCATCTTACATGCATTTCTCCATATCATTAGATGATTGTGGACCTCTTTCACCATCAGCTCACTATCCCTCCCTCAAGCACTCAAGAAAGGGCTCCCAATCCTGTTTTCTGCACCATTCAATCGCTCCCTCCTGCTAATGCTACTGGAAGTACTGCAGGGCGGTAGGACAGGGACGTCCACAGGGCACTGCCCACCAGGACATGGTTGCTCTTTCAGCTCTTCTCTGCTCTAGGACATCTTTCAACAACAGTTGGACACTGGGGAATAGAGCAGGGGGAAGAGCAGCCCCTCATAGTCACTGCCTTTCCCAAGATTTCTGTGTTTCTCTCCAGATACACGGTTGATGTGTCTGCACCATTACATGGAGGGAATGGGACACGCTTTGGTGTAGATGGAGGCAGACTTAGTGACCTGGTATGGTGATAAGAACCCCCACTGACTTGTCTCTCTGCTTGGGGGAAGGCTGAAAAAACCCAAAAACTAAAGGAATGAAAGGAATAGGATGGGAGTGAAGTGTGTTGGCAGTGCAAGGTGATGAGTGGAGGACTGTATGGCTTACTCAGCTGTTTCTTTATTGCCTAAAATTTACGTTCTCTGAGACCATCAGCAAGAGGGGAAATCAAGTCAGTCAGGAGCCCAGAAAACAAAAAAAAAGGAGATGATCCTGTCCTCAAGCCCAGCATGGGAGAGCTGATCCAGGCACACAGCACACAGCCCTCAAACATCTCGGTGCTGTGTTTCATTAGCACATAATCCCAGAGGACATGGGAATAAAATGCTCATGGAACCAACTCCAACCCTATAAGCCAAAACTGGCTGCTCAGACTGAAAAATGTGGAGGGGAATGCTGCAGCATCAGCAAGCAGGAGGCTTCCAGTGGAGCTCAGAGTCACTCATTCTCCACATAGGACTTGAGCAGTGCCATGGGCAGGTATCACCTCTGCTGAGAAATATGTAATGCTCATTGGGCAGCAGCATTTGGGTACCTGTTCTGGTTTGTATTTCACAACCTGACTGCAGAACAGCTACCACACACTCACGAATGCTTCAGCAGAATAAATGGTCGGTCTGGTTCCTTCAAGTTATTCCACTGTAGTGTAGAAAAGCTCTTTTTGGGGTATTCTCTCCTGGACCACAAAACAAATTCAGCTTTTTAAAATTGTTATTTCTAGGCAGTTCCCTGTGGAGTGGCTGAGGCACAAAGGAGGACAAGAACCACACATCTCCATCTAAAATCAGATGATACCATATGTGATACTGGAGCTGGCTCTGCCCGTGGGACGGGCGAAGCCGCTCGCCACAAACCTGCAACAGCTTCCGAGGAGGCGGTGACACCTCAGAACTGCTCCAAAATAGCAACTCATTGCCAGCATGGTTTAAACAGCTTTACCATCCCCCTCTCTGGCTGTGTGGGGCAGCAATTGCCGGTCCCAGAAGGGCAGCAGGGAAGGTGCTGGACCCCCTCAGCCTCACCACACACCGTGCCAAAGGCAGATGTTTGTCTCCACTCCCGTGTTTCCAGATGATCCATCATCACTTCCCGCGGGCACGGCCACCTCCACAAGCGCAGGCAGCAACTTTTTATCAGCACATGACACCATCCATGGATTTTGAAATGGCAACAAATATTTCTGTATCCAACAGATTTGAGGGTGAAAATCAGAGAGTGAGACTGTGGCTGAAACTCCCTTTGTCTCCATTGACCCCATCTCCTCTGCTCCCCAAGCAGCCAAGGATGGGTCCTGGGAGAGCTTTGCCAGGTTATGCCCAGCACCACCTACGCCTGCAGCACCTCTGGAGCCACCTGGGTTTAGATGGTCAATCCAAAGGAGAAAAGTGGTGCCACAGGGTCCCTTTCTCCTCCCTGCTCTCACCTCTCTGCTGTGGTATCTCATCCTTCCCTCCCTCCTCCTGCAGCCCGGGACAGCAGGTCCCTCTGCATTGTACTGCCTTTTAATTGCTTTTACAGACCTTTCCAAGCATGTCCAACACTGATCTTCCCAGGATCTGAATGTAATGCTACAAACCTCAGAGAGTTTCCTCACCACACTCCTTTCAGCGCTTAATTTTTTTTCTAATTTTTTATCACTATTCATAGACCTTGAGAAGTCCTGTAATGTTAACACAAACAGTCCAGACTCCCATGTGAGGGAGAACAAGCTTTGTGCCCTTTATACATTTTGTAGGGGAGGGGGAAAATCAATCTGAAAAATTCAAGTGCTTGAAAGTTTCTGGGCAGCTTCCCAATTTCTCAGGCTCCAGGCTCTGCTACAGGGACCCAAGCAGTAAATTGGCCCTAAAGCTCTTGCCAGAGTACTCACAGGCTCCCTCTTGGCTTTGTACTGTTGGTACTCAAGTGCTCAGCACTAACTGGGTCCCTGGTGGGCTCCAGCCATTTCTTCCCATCAGGAGCGGGTAGCTCTGCTCCTTAATGAACTACCACTGCCTAATCATAAGCCTGGATTTTTGGAAGAGGAGAGGCCTTGGTTGGATCAGAAAGGGTCCTGCAGGACACTCACTGCAGTCAGGACATCTTGAGCTTGGATGGCAACAACCTTTCCCTATTCTGAGAAAAAAAAATGGACAGAAAGGGTCCAGCATCCCACACTGGGTGCCTCTGAGCTGCACAATATCCAGTCCAGGACAGGGGAAGAACAAGGTACCTGTGCTCCCTCCTCTGCAGGGGCTTCCCTCTGCCCCAGTGCCTCTCTTCAACCACCCTCTGCCTGGCTCTGGGAGGGTGTTACAGCATTCCCCAGCTCCCAGCACGCTTGCAGTGAAAATGCAGTTGTCAGACAGACGAAAGGGGAGACAGACAGATAACCTGTCTGACAGTAAGAGAAAAACAAACACAAAAAGGACCAACACCATCAAGAAAATACAAACTTCCACCAAACATCAAGGAAAAGGCAAAGCTGACATCCTGCCCAGGCTTTCAGGAGCATCTGCAGGGGCAGGAGGATGGGGCTGAGCCTCAGTCTGGGCATCACCACCACTGTCAGCCCTGTCTTTCAGAGGCAGGATTTAGTGTGAAGGGGAGGTGCTGCTGCCTCACTTTTGCCATCACAGGAAAAGGTGTGGTGAAGCCACTTGCAAAGCAAAAGTCCTGACCTGCATCACCTGGAGTCGTCCATCCACCCTCCCTGAGAGCTTCAGCATGGATTTTAAAGAGGTGTGGAAAGCACGCAGGCAGGCAGGCAAGAAAGAAGGAAGGAAGGAAGGAGAGGGTTTTAAGCTTCTTGTTTCATACACCTTAAAAGAGGTGTCTCAGTTCTTGTAGCTTACCCTTAGCTGCCACCCTCCAAAAATCACACCCCTTTGAAGCAGCTCTCAGTGGGCAGGTGCCAACATTCACCTTTAACCATAGGCTTAACAAAGATTTTTAGGCTTTCTCCAAGTGCCCCCAGCACTGACAGGATTTTCCATGAGGGAAGAGTGTCTGCAGTTCCCTCTCCCCTGCAGTGCCCTGGGCAGGGAGCACAGCAGTGGCTGATGCCAGGACACGTGGAATTACTTACGCGCCGTCGCCGTACACTTTGAGGGCATTGATGCAGGTCTTGTCCCAGCCTTGTCCCTGCAGGAAGGAGCAATCTTCCGTCAGCTCCAGGCTGGGACCCCTAAAATGGCTCCCCTCGAATATTTCAATCCTGTAATGCTCGCCGTGCTGGGGACAAAGGGATTGGAGTCAACAGCAACACCAAAAAAGCGCAACAGACTCTTTCTCCGGCTTTTATAAGACAAAAAGGGAGACAGAAGGGTGCTTCGGAAGGGGAATGTGAGGAGCAATCCAAGACCACTGGTGCCAGCATGAACACAGCACACACAAACTCGTGCCTCCTCCCAGCACACCAATCAGGAAAGCAGCCAAAAATCCCTCGCCCCTGTGCCCAGCTGCACCTTCCTGCAGCTGCTGTCCACATGCAAACACACCATGGGGTGCCGATGCTCAGGCACACACAGCCTCTTGTCCATCTCCCCCACACCCCAAGCCCAAAAACCCTCTGTCCCAAATGCAGCATCAGCTGCAGCCCCGACTCTCTGTGCACCCAAACAGGAAAAAAGAAACACATCCTGAGTGTACAAAGATGTTGGACTATTCCCCTAAACTAATTTGTATTGCCTCCAGTTTCACGCATAGCTGCTGTTCCTGGTGGGAGATGTGGTGCCTTTCTTTCAGGAAAATAAAAACAGGAGGAAGCAAAGGAAACTTTCCCAGCATCATCATTGCTGTGTGAGCCCCTGATGGTCACACGACATAAATTGCTCTGGGGAGATCTCTGCAGCCTGCGGCACAGCAATGTGGGACAGAGCGAGCTCAAAGGGTATTTTAAAGCCAAGTTCAAGGAATACCTAAATGCATTTTCCAAATAAACAACGTCAGCGCACAAGAAGGCCGGGCTGCGATGCCAAACCCCGCAGCAGGCAGCCGCCGGCAGCAGCCAAGCGGATACCGTGCCTGAGGAAACATTCCTCCGGGAATCTGCGCTGCACAAACGCCTCGAAACCCTCGCTGGCATCTCACAGGGAAAAGCTTAGGCCAGGAAAGGAGGAGCACATCCTTGTGCTGGCCAGGGTCCAGAGCCTGGGGCTGAGCATCCCTCCACATGGAGATCATGGAGGTGCTTTGGGAATGATGTTACAGACCCAAAACAGACCCGCTGCTGTGCCAAAAGCAGTTTCAGGGCCAGTGAGAAATCCCACCTGCTCCAAGTGGGCTCATCATTGCCCCAGAGGCCCTCAGTGACAGGAGGATCAATGGAAAGACCCAACCCATACTCATTTTTCTTTGCTAATTTTCAATCTTCCCATTTAAACCTTCCTCTGGACAGTGCTTTTAAAAGCTTGATAAGGGGAAGGGAAAATAGTGGGTTTCGTTTAGGATTACTGGGGTCAGAGGGTGGTTTGCAACAGCAGAGAATTCAGCTAAAATTTGCTAGGAGCAGCCCTGTGGTCTGGTTGGAAAGCCCTCAGGCTGCCCTCTCCCCCTCCGGGTGTGGGGAGATGGAGCTGCCACAGCTTAAACTTGCCTTGGGCAACGAATCTCCTTCTGAATTCCCCCATGAATATCTCATAGCAGTTTACATTAAAACGAAAAGCACATGGTACCAGCAGGACCTTGCCATCTCATCTGGAAAACCACGGGAATATCTCATCCTGTTAAAGGCACTGCGTTTCATTGTGGGAGGAAGAAGATGTATCTTCCTCCTGTCTGGGGACACAGGAAACTGTCTCGGCTTTGGGACCTGCACAGACCACTCCAAACAGGGACAAACCTACCCAGGAAACTCTTTCCTGCTCAATAGGACACACTATTTCTAAAGAACACAAATTTTTATGGCACTTATTCGCGGGGCTCCTGCGAGCAGGAGAAACAAAACCCAGCGGTGCTCCGGCTGGGAGAGCCAACGCCAGCAGCATCCCACTCACCATCCCGACGGGCCGGCAGGAGCCCAGGTGGTCACTGCGTCCATTCCAGCGGTAGAAATCGGGATACTCGCCATGCTCCAGGATGTACTGCTGCCCTCGGAAGTCGGGGTGGTCAAAGCAGACCCAAGCTCCACTCTGGACGCAGATGGAGTTGACCCGGTTGAGGAAACCTTGGTCCTGGAAGCTGTTGCAGCTGCCGCAGAGGTCCAGCTTCCTGCCTGTGAAGCATTTGCCTTCGTAGAAAGTGATCTGGGGGGAGGGAGGAGAATGGGCCCACGGTGAGGAGCAGGGATACAGCCGGACTGCCATTCCAAGCAGATAGGAATCTCTTGCAGATGCATTTCAGGGTGGTTTGGGTTATTTTAGCTGCTTTCCAGCCAAAGGAGCACAGCATCACTGGCATTTTTTCCTAAGAAGCATATTTGTTTTTCTGGGAACGCAGTGCATCCCGCATTTATGACACTTCTTGCCGCCTCGTGCTCACTCACACATATTTCCAGCAGGAATGTTTAAACAGGAAATTCGGCTCCCGAAACGCAGCTCCTTCTGCCACACCCTCCCCATCCCTGCTACCAGATTTGCTCCCGGGATCACCACTCACGCTGTGTCTGCTGGCTCTGTTATCCTCATCAACTCCTTCCACCCGGAGGATGCTCGGGCTCTCCAGCCCCAGGCTGAAAGGGAAGCGGTTGGGTTGTTACTTACTTTTCCTGAGTATTGAGACATTTTCTGCTGGCTGTTATCCAAGACCAAAAGCGAGAGCCAGACCAAAACCGCGATGGACAGATCATTGGACACCCCACTATATAGGGGCCGGCGGGGGGGGGCCGGGCCGGGGCTGGTGTCGCGAGGGCTTTTTAACAAAGCTGCGGGAACCGGGGGCTTTGCGCTTTCCTGCTTCGTAGGCAGAACCGCCGGTAACGGGGCCTGCTGAGTCCGGGCTTTTGATTTTGGGCAGATGATCTGACAAAAGATTTGCTTGGCAGGGCTTTGGTCAATTAGCGGTGCGCATTTACTGCTCCTTTTTGGAGGATTTTTTTTTTTACTTTTTTGACTTTTTTCCCTTTATTTCTATTTCTTGTTTCCTTCCCCCCTCTGTTTTCCCCTACTTTTCTTTTTTTCCGTCCTTTGTCTTTTTCCTCAGAACAGATAACAAGTAAATGAGGAAAGAGCAGCATCTCTAAGCATGGCACATGATTTCCCTGTGTTAGGTTTGCTTTTTCCCAGCTTCTTCCCACCTATTGCAGTGTGGCAGCCAAGAGGGTGTGTCCTTGGAAGGCTCCTCACCAACATACATTGCACTCTATGCATCAAACCAATGGTTTCTAATTCAACCCTTGAACCTCTCTAAATGGCACCTCCAAAAGCCGAGGACCTGATCCCCTCCAAAGCGCAAAGGCTCACAAACCCACTGATGTTACTCATGAGCGTCGTTCTCAGGAACGTTTTGATCTTCCAGCACTGAAGCCCTGACTCACAGCTGTAAGTCAGGATTAGAGGGACTTCTGGACCATAAAGTTGCCATATTAAAGTAACTTACACTGCAGCTATATGAGACCATAAAGTCCTCATCTGTGTTATAAGAATATCCAGAGATTTTAACTGTCTTATTCCCAGGACACATAGCAAAGGAAGCTCCCAGCCCATAAACCCCATCAGTTTATATTAACGAGCCAGGCTAGGAAGAGGTAAGGGCAGATGTATGGGGGTGGCCCATGGACCAGCATGCTGAGACGTACCAGGGGGCCATATTAAAATGAGATTTGTCTTTTATGCTTTTTAATAGCTCTGGAAGAGACTTCACACACAGCTCCTGCTCATTGAATCCTCCTCCTCCTCACTCACTGGGCCCCTATCACCTCCCCTTGCCACTGCCTCTCTCCCTGGACCATCAGGCACATGCTTCAAATCTGAACCCTAAAACCTCCTTTCTTGGCAGGTCGCTCCCATCCTCACACGTGCCAGCAGCCTGGCTCGGCAGCCCTGCTCTGCTGCCTCAGCTCACGGCTTCATCTCGAGATTAAAGACTGCTTCAGGAGAAAGGATGTCATTATTAGGGCTCAAACGTGTGCCACGCTTTCAATTAAGATGTAAAAGTTAATAAGTGCGTGTGCAGACACACGTAGGCTGAGCTGGAGGATGTCGCTGACTGGGATGCACCAGAGGAGGAAGGAGGGAGGTGGCACTTTGTGCTGGGAGAGGAAACACATCCTCCAGCTGATGCAGGCAAACCTGCCCCGTGATCGCAGGAACACGGTTCACACGTACAGGTTGTGCTGTGAGGCAGGAAACAATGAAAAAAGCCTCATCTGATTAAAAAAACAAACCATGCCCAAACCCACTTCGAAATGCCGGTGCCAATTTTAAGGTGTTAAATCAATCACCAGATGGAGGAGGGAAAAGTAACAGCACACGGAAAGTCCCACTTGGAAGAGCGGCAGCCAAGATGGGAGGCATCAGCAGTGCTCCCTGTGGCCTTGCACTCAGTGACCTGGGAGGGAAGGAGAAGTGTCCCTCTTCCAAGTCATGGCTGGGAGCACGAGGACAATGGGGTGACACCGTTGCTGGCACTGGACCCAACTCTCCATCCACTGAGGTTGTAGCTCACGCGCTCCTTGCATTGACCATGAGCTGTTGGGCTCCTGGAGAGGAAGGCCCATGGCACCCATGGCAAACTGCCCCAAAGCACCCAGGAAAGCAAATACTGCCTCAGGAGGAGATTTTTATGGAACCACAAAAGCCTGGTGTCCTCCAGCTCTGTCTCATGAGGGGATTTTCCTGTTTCTCTTAAGGTGCGACATTTAACTCAATGTGCAAGAGCTTGATGAATCTGAGACCTGTGCCTGGCTGTCAGATTTCTTAGAAATTGTCCAACAGGTTCAAAAGCTATTTCAGGAGAGATGGAAAAAGGGTGTTGCAATTTTATCCTCATTTCTTTGAGAAACCTCATTAAAGATATGAAATAAGAAAGGACCCATCTCTAGAAAAAAAGGAAAATGGGAAAAAAAGAATATGGAAGAATGGCATATCATAATTCCTGGACAAACCCCCTTAACTCCTTGCCAGAGATGGAAAGGCTACCAATGGAAGGGAGAAAAGAGCAGCCTGAGGAGCCTGTGGCCACTAGCAGCATTTCAGGCACATGATGCTGGGGCTGACCTCGCCTCCTGCTTGTGCCCAGGTGCAGGATCACATCTGACCATGAGCCCCACAGCACAAGGTTTGTGGGCAGCCTTCCTCCACTGTGGCTGCTGGAAGGATGAAACATTGGAAATGAACTTACAAGTTTGAGTACTTGGCTTTAACAGTCAAAACCCAAAAATCTGAGATTCTTTTGTGAGTTTGGTTTAGAGGGAGGAATTGGGTTTGATGTCCGCAGGGGCAGCTCCAGGCTGCGCTATCCCTGCTGGCCTTTGCTGCCACGAGGCTCAGGAGTGAGGTGGTGAGAGACAATTTGCTCTCCAAATTGTCCAGGCCAGAGCCAGGGGAGCTGAGCAGGGTGTGACTCCTGGAGGTGAATCTTTGGGAGTGACCTCGCTAATGTGAACAGGAATATTCTGTGTCAGAGGCTTAGCAGGATTAGCATTCTGCTCAGAGGTACCTCCTACAGCCGGGGCAGCCCCACACAAATAACCATTGATGGAACAGCAGCCAAGGAGTTGCTCCACATCCTCTGACAGGGCCACAGCTTCTGGAGAAGCCTGTAGTATTTGCAAAGCAGTGTAAGACCTGGCACAGAAAATCCCTAGCTCAGGGCTTTCAAAACACTACCTGGCTTTGAAAAGCTCATCAATTTTTCACGTACCTCAGTATGAGATACTTTGTGCTCATTAAATATGAAACAACCATGGGTCTTGCTCCTTCCCAAGGAAGAATTTTTGGCTTGCTGCTGGGAATGATGAGCACCTCCTGTGGGCCTCTTCAGAGCAGCAAGACCTTAGTGAGAAACCATCTTCATGACTCCAGGGAGAGTTTCTGTGTGAAATAAATGCTGCTTGTCGAAGACCTGGCCCACCTCAGACCAGCTGCCAAAAGTACCAATTTCTGCTGGTGATTAACCCACTCCCTGTACCTGAGTGCACCACGTGCTGCCTCCCAGAGCTGCCAGGGGGGCTGGGAACAGCGACTGCAGAACATCTCTGCAAGACATTCAACCCACACCCTCACTGGCAGAACACATCCCCTGTTGCTGGAAATGGGAATCAGCTGCCAGGCAATGGGTTTGGGTTCAATGTGTTGCCTTCAGTATGGATGCACTACCACATAAAAATCTCTGGAATATCTCTACCAAGGGTGGCCATCCCACACCCTGACCCACCACACATGCCATGCCAGCAACACCTCATATCACCCATGTGGGGTAAGGACTCCGAAAAACCTCCTCAGACTGAGCAAACCCTGCCACAGAATGATGGATCTGGCCAGCTTCCTCCTAGGAAAAACAGCTCCTCACATCTCCCTCCCCCTGGAGATGGGACCTGCTGGTCAGGTTGAGCCAATTACAGTCTTGTTTTCAGTAATATTCTGTCCAGGGATCATTGCACGCCTCAGCATCTGACTGAGGTGGGACTTGGACTTCATTTTGGAAAGCATCACAAACCTGGGGGGGTGAAATCCTTTCAGTTTTCATTGTATTTCAAATAAGTAAAAGTTCCAGTAGGTAAACAGGATATCCAAGGAAAAGCTGGATGCTGAGGACACCCATCACCCAGACCAGTTTAGCTACATTTCTGCATGCTCACAATAGTTGAAGGCATCTGCGCAAAGGTTTTCACTCCCGCTCCCCAGTTGTTAAAGGGGAGCAATTTTGACCTTATTAGATGAAGTTGTGAAGATGAGTCAGTATTAGCAAAACGCTCTGAAGATGAGCAGTCCTGATTACATAAGGGCTAATTAGAAGCTGTTGATTTCTCCTTCTGGAGAGGCTCTAGCTCAGCAGTGTTAATTAGCAGGCTAAGCCCAGCAAGCCTGGGCACATCATCACCACCTGCACCACGCTCGTGCAGCACCTGGGACATCTGCACCTCGTCCAGATACTACAGCACAGCTACTGCAGACACAGAGGAACACTGAAAACACTTCCCAGCTCTTTTCTTCTCTGGCATGGAGTCACCAATCCTTTACAGAAGCTGAGAAGCAGCATTACACAGAAGGCCCCACAGACCCGCAGCTGACTCCCCAAACTTTCCCCATCATGGAGTTAATCAGGCAGGAACAAACTTCACTATGCACGGAAACAACAGGAAGAAGAAGGCTCACGGATCCACTTAGCACCTGCAGTCCATCCTCCCCCTGCTGAGCTCACCTGCCCCACTGCCTTCCTCGTCCTCAGCATTTCCAGGCATGGCAGCCTGGGAGACGGGCAGATCCAGCTCTGGGACTCAGGATTATTCACACAGCAAAGTGAGGAGCTGCACAGGGGCACAAGCAAGGCAGGAGTCACTTCCAAACCAGGGCATTGTAAATCCACACAAGTCAATGAGAACATCACTTAGAGTAGTTAATCTTCACACAATCACAGAACGGCTGGGGTTGGCAGGGACCTCTGGAGGACACCTGGCCCAACCCCTGCTCAAGCAGGGTCACCCAGAGCTGTTTGTTTGGGACCATGTCCAAGTAACTTTTGAGTATGTCCAAGGTGGGAAACTGGTGGACTGTCCTCAACCTCACAGTGAAAAAATTTTGCTCATTTCCTCAACAGGAAAAGGATCTTTGTGCTTTCACCCTTGCAAATGATCATCCCTTAACAAGGTTATTAAGTCTACGTAATTCTTTTCCTAGCCTGGACCAGAGAACTTACTTCCTCCATGACTTACCTTCTCAACCATTTATCACAATCCTCCAGAAGCCTCCAAAGGATCAGGGCAGCTGGCAGACAAGGCTGTATAAATTCATCAACTCCAGGCAAGCAGCAGTTTGCTAGACAGCAATATTTTGTTTCTGTACTTAATGGGATTTCCACAATTGCCCACCACCCACTTCAGGGCTCTCAGGGTGAAGAACCGAACCTGTGCCAGCTCAGTACAAGGAAGCACAAGGCTGCCCCAGCCTCTGTTAGACTCCAGCTGCTGAAGGTGCCATCCTGAGAAGCCAAGTGAAATCTCTGTACAGCCAAGGACAAGGAGTTCCCTGATCACGCTTGACTACGTTTCAGCAGAACTGCAAGACTATTGCACATGGCTGGTCTTTAGATCTTATTAGCAGAGCAAGGCTGGGATGAGCGGAATAATTTCCATTTTTTACTGGATGAAGCAGAAACAGGAAGAAGGGAACAACATATGTGGATGAGTTCAATTCTTCAGCTATTATGGAAAATGCAAGAGCAGTACATGTCTCCCAGTGCTCAGTGCATTGTTTGGGCTGGAAGGGACCCAAAACCCATCCAGTTCCAACCCCCTGCCATGGGCAGGGACACCTTGCACTAGACCAAGTTGCTCAGAGCCCCATCCAACCTGGCTTTGTGGAGCAACCATAAACTCCGGGCAGCCTGTTCCAGTGCATCACTGCCCTTAAGAATTTCTTCCTATTAATTATTCTAAACCTACTCTCTTGCAGTTTGAAGCTGTTGCCCCTTGTCCTATCACTAAATGTCCTCATGAAATGTCCATTTCAAGTCTCAGTAAGTCCCACCACAAACCATCCAGAGAGTCTGTGCCTGCCTTTAAACCCTTCCGGAAAGCCTCACTGCTGGAAGGCAGGACCTGTTATCCCAGACTATTACACTGCACGTGTCTTTATCCATCTCCTTTAAAACCTTTAGCAGCTGGCACACCTCAAGAAGCAATGCACCAGCTATTTCAGGGGTTAGACTGATGCCAGTACACCTGCAGCCAGTTTGACAAAAAACTGGAGCAGATGTGGTCACTGAGGTTTGCGTTACTCCAGAATTTCCACCCTGTGACGCAGAACACGACACTGTGTCCGTGATTCAATGCCACAGCCTCGGGTCATGCAACAGCTCATTCATCCCAGGGATAGATCAGGCACTGAAGGATCACACTGAACTGACACACCCTGTGCTGTGCTCCTCAGGCCATGCTCTGCATCCTCACTGCCAGCACAGAGACCCTCGCTCCAGTGCTGCAGGTTCTTGGGCAGGAAACAGCCCTGGCTCAGTCTGGTTCCAAAATCAAAGTGTGGACTCGTTTCCCTGAACAAGCTCTCTGCCGAACTCCAGCAATCCATCATGCATGACAATCATCCAGCTACTCAGCCTGTGCTTGGCACAAGGTGCGAGAATTCATGGACCGCGGGTTTTCAGAAACACTGGGAAATACTGTAAGTGGAGAAAAAGGGCGACTTTTTTTTTTTACCAGTTACTCTCATGATGAACAGAGAATACCAAGTTTTCCTACATACACTTTTGAGAGGTGTAGACCATTTTTCTATCATATGAGGGAACAACTGCACAAAGAAAATAAAGGAACAAGTCATTTGTATCTTTTAGGACAGACTGGAAGGTAAAAGCTAATTCTGGTTACAAAAACACTCCAACTTTCCTGCCAGAAATTAAGTTTTCAAATTAACACAAAAAGGCAGGAGAAACTTCATTTAATTAACTGTTCCCCAAGTCAGCCTTATTTGTTTTTACTATTTTGGGTTTTGTTCCGCTTTTCAATACGAAGTAGGTCAACTGCAAATTTTTTAAATATATAGTTGTAAGTAGTTTGTTTCCAGACTTCAGAGATTATAGCTTGCTAAGCCTCTAGTCCAAAAGTCAAGGAAAAGCTTGGAGCTGGTCAGGGAAAGCTGTGCAGGGACCCTGAACTGTGCATGGCCAGGCACCAGGAGGCCGCTCACCTCTACCAGCACTACCCAGGAGCAGAGGAATTCACAACAAACAGCCCACACCGATTTGTTCAGGACGTGCAATTTATTTTAAATGACATTTTTGTTCTTAACAAGTCTACGCTTGTGACCTGGATAAATCCACTCCATCCTGACAGCGCTCCCAGTCATAAGTCCGCGTGAACAGTCCGTAGCGCAGGAACTCGGGGCAGGTCTGCGCACCCTTTACTCAACAGTTACAGAGGAAAAACACAGAGCAGGTTCTGACTGAAACCCAGGCCTTCCCTTCCAAATAAAGCTGGCACTTGTCTCTCCTTCCCATGACTGGGCACAAAGCAAAGCAGAGCTGCTTGGCCAGCCTGGAGTTCCAGTAGCAAAAACTTTTGGGATCACTTGCAAACAACTTCCCGAGCAATAGTCAAACAATCCATTGGCTCCAAGGATCTCACACCTCCTCTTAAGGTCAGCAGGTGAACATTTTCCACAAAAAAAAAAAAAAAAGTTGATATGGAGTAATCAATGAAAAATTATAAACAGAACATTTAAGGTTTGCAGCTATTTTATTTACAAGTATACATTTAACACAAAGAAACACTGATATCCAAGCCTAGTTAATAGTAGTGTAACAATATGCATCATTTTGATGATTATTCTAACCAACAAACTACACTGAAAAATTAATGCCAGTAAAATTCTTGGTCATAATATTAAGAAATACAATATATAAATTGAAAATATGATTGCTTAAAATTTGAAAATGGAAGTGAAGCCATTTGCACAGGAGTCAGAGTTTAACATAATCTGAAGGGAAAGGCTCCAAACCAACTCTTTATCTTTCAGGTTAACAGAAGAAAAAAATAAAATTAAAAAAAAGGAAAAAAAAAAAAAAGAAGCATAGTTTATCCTTAAAGATAATGGGCAGTTTTGCTTCTTCAGGTAGAATGTATTCCCAGTGTTTTCAGGTTCTGCAGTGGAATTACATTACTGAGCATGAAGACTTCCCTTGTGAAGCTGCCCCATCGATTTTTTCTGCCTCCAAAATTATCCTCTTAAAAACATCAACGGCAGTCTGCAAAGAGAGAGCACACCATTAGGAGGGAAGGAGGGACTGCCCACTTACTGAAAGAATAACTAAAAAAATGTTAGCAGTTTTACCAGCTACATCAGCAGATAAACACACAGCCAATGCTTATTCCGAAAGCGAGGAGGGAAAACACAGTAATTTTAGTTTCAAAGGGAAGTGCAAACCCCCATCCACAGCAATCCTCAGCAGGGAGGGCAGGCACAAACTGAGCCAGATTCACAGCAGAGCTAATAACTGTAATCACCTTACACTTTGCATGGTGAGCCTGCCTTGAGTGACTGACAGCATGGACGGTTTGGATGCTGTGCTGCTCTGGAGAATAAACCAATCCATTTGCTCTCAGTAATCGTTAAGATAATGAGTAATTACAGAAGGCAGCAGATTTTTCAGCTCTCAACAGTGACTTTGCACAGCTCAGTATGAGGGGTGACTTTACTACTCTTGATTTTCTCATTGTCCCTATCAGTAAGATCAGCATTAGGTGCAGTGCAAGGACACGAGGGGAAAGCACAAGCTGAACTATCGCTGATATTAAGCAATATCCTTTGATAAAGTCCTTCTGAGAGAAAAGGGGTTGCATTTTAAATAGCCTGAACTGCATGACTGGAGCTTCAATGTGCAAATCTTCAGTTTGGAAATGGTCTCCTGACTATCTCAGACTGCCATTTGATCCAACCTCTGGCCATCCACTTCAGAATTCCAAGCACAGGAAAGTATATAAATTATATAAAAGCAGCCATGCTAGGAAGACGATAAAAAGAGGGTTTTGTTGCTTTTAATCAGCAGGCTGAAGAGCATCCTGTGATTTATGGCTACATATTCTGATCTAACAGATGTTTTTCCACCTCCACAAGATATAATTCTTAACTGGATCATTTCCAAATTAATCCCATTGACTGAAGCCCCACAGCAATCTTGACAAGATTAGACTTAATGTTAAAGTTTCCCACATTTATACTGTTTGTACACAGTACGATCTCTGGAACTATTTAAAGTACTTCACCAGCTGGAAACAGGGTATTCCTCCATATAATGGAGTTTCCTGCAATCCCAACAGAACCTGACAGAAGTGGCTCGTTACTTCAGTAATGACAGAACACATTTCCTGGGCAAATTAAGACTTTAGGAGAAACACAGCCAGGACTACAGCTGCTATCAAACTGCTTCCACTAACCAAGAGTTTCCCTTAATCAAAATCTGGTGATGCACTGATTTACAAATACACTGCACCACCGTTTCCTTAGAGTCAAAATTTTCAATGGTTTAATTTTATTGCACAAGTTCTTCTTGCCCACGTTTCACAGCGCCCATTAAAAAACCTCCACAACTTACTCTGTCAACCAAAAATCTGCACATTCCCTGTCAAAGACGTGCTGTTTGAAGCACTGAGATGTAGGAGTTCACAGGGTTTGTTAATTCATTTCACAGAAAATATGTATTCACTGGGAAGGTTTAATCACTGTCCTACAGCGAACGCTTTGGAATTTGTAATTCAGCTCAAACATGCTGAAGAGTTTCAGACTGAGCCTTTAAACAATGCTCAGGAAACGAAAGGAAGATGTTTTGTGACAAGGAAAAAAGGACACAGCCAGACTTTATATGCATCTGCCTCCATATGGTCCAGTCATGGAATGTGGGTCACACCTAACCCACAGGAAGCCATCTGGCTTTTCCTTCTACCTTTCTCCCTGAGGAAACAAAAGAGATGCCAGCCTGGGCAACACCTGCTGCCTGGAGAGCCCAGGCCCGAGCAGGGGACACCAGAGGCTCAGCTGCTGCTGCAGATGTGCCCTCGGTGCGAGCAGGACAGGCAGCTCGGGAGGCAGGTTCCCTGCATGAGCAGGGAGTTGGGAATGTGCTGCCAGGAGCCAGCAGGGAGGTGTAACCACCCAAACGCAGCCCACAGCGCTAGAGTCATCCTCTGGCAACTGTTTTATTATTTCAAAGAGGAAACTCTCAGCTGCTCACACTACTGGTTTATCCTAGCATAGAACTGGGCACAGGAATTTGAACAATAGCCAGGTAAAAGCGGGTTTTTCCCCCCATCCTTTGGCAGTCCAAACATATCAGATCCCTGGATTCCAAACTACTCTGAAGCATTTACTAAGCAGTGCATCTTCCGAGCTCCAAGATGAAACTGCCCTTGAAAAAAGCACAATCAAGCAACTGCATTTTAAGAGAGCTCCATTTTTGTAAGAAGCACTTATTTTGCTATTTCTTTGCTCCTTTTGCAATTTATCTAATGAATTTTGCATAACTGGATGAACACAACTTAGTTGCTTGTTACTTCCTAAATTCTTCCAGTAGAAGCTGGCTCCCAGTTTCACCTGGGTTTAAGACCAATTTGGATTCTGGCTGTATTTCCAAGAGTGACTTTATTGCACTGGGATTAAGACAAAGCACTCTACTACTGCCTAGGTGACACTGCACAGGGAATTCCACAAGTAAGGCCTGAAGTTCCTGGAGTTAGCCAGAGCAGTTCAACATGTCTGGTAATAATTAAGCAGCTTGAGAAGACATGACAGTAACAGCCCAGCAGTCCTCTCAGGGAGGTCTTTTCCATTAAGTGTCAGGATTGCCTTCCCAAAGCCTGGGGATTTCCCTTGATGACTGCTGTGCTGGTGATATGCAGGCTCCTCCCAAAGCCCTACCAGGTCACCCATGTCTGGAGGAGCTGGCACATACTCAAGTCTATCTGACCTTGAGAACTCTTGTTCAGCCACTATCATTTATCATCACCGCAGCTTTAATCTTTGCCTCTCTCGCCTTCCATCTACTCCAAGTCATGCCATTTCTAGGATGTGTTATCTTTTTATAACTCTTGGCAGAATAGGCATAGTTTGTTTAAGTTAATCTACAGAACTATTTTAATTGCCCAGTATAATTTGGTTATGCTCCTTGGACTCTCACAGATGCTCCAAAAAGGATTTTTTTGGGGGATGGGGGGATAAAGCAGGAAGGTAGAAGAGAGGGAAAAGAGCCTTTGCTATTAGGGAGACCCCCTCTCCCCAGCACTGCGAAGAACATCATGTACACAACTGATCTCAGACCAGCACACCAAAAACTGTCACATTTCTGTTCCAAATCCATTAAATACAGATGGGCTTGGTTTCAGAGAGAATTAACAGATACACCCCTAGTCAAGAAGCTTTGAACTCTCTGCTCAAGTTCCAAATCCCTGATCCAGTCCAACTCATGCCTTAAGCATTAATCAGCTTTCTGTTAAACAAACAAAAGCTGAAGCACTTTTGGAAGGAGTTTAGAAATTATCTTGATAGTCAAGTTACATTTGCTGTCCCACACCAGTACAGGTGATTATTTGGATGAACCTCCATGCAAAAAGTGCCAACAGACTTCTTTTTCCAGTAATGTTGACTTACGTAAAGTGAACACTCAGTACCAGGAAAATGACAACACAGCTTGTTATCAAGTTCAAAACAAACCCTCTTTCTCCTAGACCAGACACAGTTTCAGACTAAGAGAAGGTGCCCTGTCCTGACAGAAGTCTATGTATCAGCTCTTTTGATCCTGTCAGATTAGGATTTGGAGGAGAAAACCCAAATGAGTTCAGAAGTGCTCCTGGTCCAACTCACAGGGAGGAGTGTTACAATGCCTGGTGCCTCCTCTTTCCCCAGCATCTCACAGCTCCAGACTCCACACTTGGCTCTCAAAACTCAATTTTCTACCTCTTCAGAACTGGAGATGTGTGAGAAGACTGAGGCAGCTGTGCCAGTGTTGGGCTCCTTCGCACTTTATTCCACACATCCCAAGCCTCCGAAGCAAACGCGCCAGAGAGCCTGAAGGACGGTCACATGCTGCGGGGACCCGTCTCAGAAGTGACATCTTATCTGCCAGACTTCTGAAGCTGGACAAATTTACCAAGTCTATTATGTAGCAGGCATGAAGCAGGAATTGTGTTCAGGCACCTGGCTCTAACAACCTCCTGCTAAATCCAGAGGGACAGAATTTACAGCGATCTGTGATCACTGCTCTGAAGGATCCTGCAGAAGGGAAGACCTCTGACAGCCAGAAAGCACACGACTTCTGAATTTTTTTGGTGGGATTTGTACAGGACTGTTCAGGATTTTGAATATCTGATACACAATTGCCATTTTCATTTCCCTGAAGGGTACAAAGTTTGCTATATAAACTACAGCTGGCAGCTTAACTTAATACAGGAACACAAATACATGGCAGTCCAGTGGACTGTGTCAGTGCACACAGGACATACCAAGCATCCTACAAAGCTTGTAGCTTCTTTACATAAATAAACATGGCTTTTTTCTTCTTGGTTCAAAACCAACAAAAACTCCAGAAAAGTTATCAGTAAGATATTCTGCTGCTGGATATGAATTGCTGCGCTGTTACACATTGGGAACACATGCCAAAAGAAAAAGAGCACAGGCAACAGCTTTGCCTAATCCAGAAGTATTAAGTTATTTAAAAATAAAGGGTGTAAAAAAAATCAGACATTTTTAACAGGTTTACTCTTTACACTGTCAATTTAATTTCCTTTGGCATGCATTTGAAGCCCTCCTGCATACAGAGAAGATATTGAGAAATTTCATGCTTCCATCATGCCCAGTTTTGACAAGGTTAACGCAAGTCTTAGCCAGAAACATAAATACTGATAAACTAACTCCAAGTGTTCCATATCTGGTGGCAAAAAATAATCCAAGTTTTTCTTTCAGGGAAAATGCAACTTTACTCAAGTAACTTGTAGAATTGTTGACCATAAACATCAGACAAAATGATTATTTCCCCATCAAAGACTGAGCCTGCCCAGCACCTTAGAACACGACGTTCATCCCCTTACACCAAATCACTGCTCTGCCAGCAGTGACTCCTATTTAAGATAACAGACCCTGTTCCACCCACCCCATGGATCTGAGTTTTAGTTTGTCACTATGTGTTCTGATATGTTCAGTGAAGCTGAACTTTCAGTTCTTCACTTCCTCCTCCCATTGACAGTTGCAGGGAAAAACTTGTGTACATAAATCTGAGTGCAGACAGCCATTCTGCTTCCATCAACACAAAATATCTGTACAGTACATGCAAATATTTTAGCTTCCTTTATTTAGTGAAACTGAGTCATCCATTACACTGCTATTTGAATAAAGTGACTCTTAAAATCCATTACCTGATTTTCTTTAGCAGAGGATTCCAAGAAAGCTGCATTCCAGGATTCTGCTAAAGCTTTCCCTTCTTCATAGCTGATCACCCTGACCAAAGAAAGAAAAATACGTTTCTTATAACTTGCAGAAGAATTGGAATCTGATATGTCAAGAAATACCTCAGAGTACCAAAGCACTTAAGTGCATTGTAATAGGAATGTCTTGTGAAGTCTGATCCAAAGCATTTGCTCTTGGCTGCTGTGAAATGCACTTCTGGGCCAGGTAAAACTTCTCTGTGACCCAGAAGTGCAGTTGTCCCTAAGTATTGGTTTGTTTTCATAATCTGTAATATCATCTGGTACTGCTGTTGTGACAAATGCACTTCTGTTACTCACTTTGAAAAAAACCCAGAGTGTTAAATGACTGTCCCTGGAACCTCACAGCAAAAAAATCATTACAACAGAAGTTCATGGCTCGGAGTTCACATTCTGGACACAATTCCTTTGCCAGTAACTTATTTTAACCTACAATTTGATTTTAGCTCTGGAAAGCCAAGAACAAACCCAGTGCATTGCAGCCACAGGAATGTGTGCTGCTGCCTTGCATTTCCCACATTCTGGAGTTCACATACCGTTCCATATGCAGGTCTTTTTTATTTCCAACCAGCATAATGGGTATTCTGTGAAAGAAAGTTCAGAACTTCAGAACAGTTACAGTATACTGAACAAAGCACTAGCAACATGCCTGCAATGAAATGAGATGAAAGTGTCACTACTTACTGGACTTTTCCCACCATATCCAATAACTTGCCATGGATAACTTTTATCACTTCAAAACTGCAAAATAAAGGGATGAAGTCACACATGCACTCTGATGTTTATCCTCAATACCCAATACACAAGCAATTAAATGCATATGTAGGTTGTGTTTAAAACTTACTCTATGTATGCACAACTACAAAGACGCTGGAAGTCTTACCCGTTTGTGTAACAACAGCAAACTGGTCCCAGCAGCAGCAGAGACCAGCCTGAGCCTACCCTCACAGCCTCCCCAGTCATGGTATTTGCAGAAATAAATAACATTACCCAGGACTGATGCATCTAACACAGAATCACCCCAAGTCCCTCCCACCTCTCATCTGGTTTGTATGTGCAGTGAGAAATTTAACTGCTGCAGTCCAACAATCCTGGATGAGGATGTCAAATTAAAGCAAATTGGAAGAAAAAGTAATCAGTTAGGCAAGCTCCATCTTAAAAGAACACGTTGGTTTTTTAAGCACATTTAGTTCATATATAATTATTATTTTTTATTTCTGTAAAAGCCAAAAGGAGCCTAAAATTTTAATTTTCTATGGGAAGCGAGTAAACTGATCTGCAAGATGGCATTGAAACAATGATTGTTCAAACACTCATTGTCTGGTCCCCTACCATGTAGCTGAAGTTTGGATGACAGGAGGCAAGAAGCAGTACCATTAAATATCAAGTCAAAAACCTCACTAACAAAACCCACTGCATTTGACATTCAGTACTTTTGAGAACAAGCTATAAACGAGTTGAAGAGCAGATGTTGTGCTCCTCTGGTTACATTATGGAAAAAATGCTGGTATGTGAAGTGCACAACTCGGATTTGTTTTAAGAGAGGCACAGGCTCAGGGATGAGACACGCAACTAGACAACAGAAAAGAGACCAAAACTTTTCCAGTTTCCAAGGTTGTTAGCTACAGGCAGTGTCTTGACTTGCATTGCATTTCAATTAGAACTGAAACTCTTAAAAACAGAGTAGCACTGAAACACACTTCCAGCTCAGAGAAATCAAAGACCTGGTGCCTAAAAACACCATTCAAAGCATTAAAACCTCTCACTTCTAGAACAATAAACTCTACCACATTTAAGATGGATTTTCTGTCAAGTAGGTCAATTTGTCTAACTCCAGCAATAATATTTGAGACTGTGTGGAACACAATGCTTCTCCATGCTCAGCTAATAGTTTCAGCGTATCCTATCAAGAAAATGAGTTCTTTGTAAACAGAAGTGTGACTTGCTCTGGCACAAATTGCTAATGGTAACTCAAGTAGGATACTACAGGTTACACGAAAATGTGGAATCAATGAAAGGACTTGAGGGACCCAAGGAGCTTATGCAGAAAAGGTATCAGTGAAATTCTAGTCTTGAGAACTTGCCTTGGACATTCATAATTATTTAGAAAATATGAGTTGAATGGAGCTCGGCTGTGACAGTCGAGAGGCATTGCTACGCACAGAACTCGGTGACCCTGCAAACTGAAATCATAAAAATGCTACTAAAAAACCCATCTGCTACAGACCACAAAACTGTTTCTCAGCCTGAAGCAAGAGGAAAGATCTTAGCACACTATCCACAGGCTAACTGAATCCCTAGAACAGTACAGTCCCTGTTTCCTTTCCCCTATTAGGTGTGTTGTTTCCAGCTTAGCCAGAAAAACACCACAGCACCCTGGCGAGTCCTCACTTGAGGCTCCCCGTGCACAGTGCTGCCACGTGCTCTTGTCCAACCTGGGCTCTTCATTTCTCCACTTTGGTACCTATCTGCTTGACTAAGATCGTTCACAAGCTTCCTTTTTTAGTGAAAATACTACAAAGAAAAAAACTGACCCTTGTTAACAGATTAAGGTGGAAACCACAGGAGAAATGCTATTTAAACTCAAACACAATTCTGACACAGAAACAAGTTGCTAAGAACTGCCAAGAATGAAACTGGCTTGACCAATTAATGTTCTAAAAAGCCTTCCAAATTAATAATGTTGAAAGGAGCAAGGACAAAAAGGAGCAAGGACTGACCAATCCAAAAATAGCACCATCAAATCAAGCTGTGAAACTGTGACATTTGGAGACCATAAGAGGTCCGATCCAGTTCTGTCAAACAAATGGGTTAGAGCAAACAGTTCAGTGTGTGAAATAAAAAAAAAAAACCATTACTAGCTGTCAGATAAATGTGTTACACAAAATCATGGAACCTAGCAAGATACAAAATTGGAATTTAATTAAGCTGAACTAGAGCAAAAGCATTCCAGTAACCTTGCTGCTGAGGGCCTGGTAATATGAAAAATGTAGGGCAATAGCTTTTATTCAAGTCCTATTTAAACTTACCACTGGAGGTTAGCAGGGAAGATGGTAACTTTAAAAAGAGTATTTCTATTAAGTCTGCTGTCAAAGCTCTCGCCCAGCTGGATCAATACTTGGATCAATAGACACACTCCGACAGAAGTCAGGACAGATGGTGACTGTGATCTCATTGTCTGGGCAAGTCATCGAAGCTACCAGAGTTTTGTGGAAGATCTTTCCTATCACCTAAACACTGTCTTGATACATAACATAAGGAATTGAACAAGACAGGAGCACTGATGCTTCAAAATTTTAAGGAAGAAACAACAGCAGCAATAAAAACTTGTAATAAACTGATCAAGATTAAATACTGCTGCAAAGACTTTTGACCTACAGCCTTAACCTGGTCTGTCCTGTTTGTATTTTTACCATAACTTGGTTTAACTGATGGAATGCTACCACAGAAAACAGATGTTCTTTTCTTCACCTGCTGAGCTCAAGACAACATGAGGCAACAACTGCAGTGGCTGAGAAAGAACATGTCCTTTAGCTGCCAAACAGGGAACAGCACAGGTTGCAGAATCCTTTGAGTGATGTACACTCAGAGGCACTTCTGCCCTCACAGTACCATTTATCAGTGAACATTTTTGTATTTGCTTTAGGAGTAGACCATTGTCTACTTAAGGCAGAGAATACTGACTGCTATTTCATACAAGGTAGTCGGCACCACCACTGAACCTCTCACTAAAAAACCCAGACCCAACAGAATTTGGTAGTTTAGTATCTCTAGACACACATAAAAGCCTAACACATGCTTGCCCTTCTCTGCTTCAGAACTGAAGATGAAAACCAAGAATGAAGAACTGTGAAATCTGCTCAACATTAAAGACCTTGCAAGCAGCAGAAGTTTACAGCCAGACTGTATCCTTCCTTTGAGAAGTAAAAATAGCCAACAGGCAAGCTGCTTTACCTGTATTTTATGAGAGTCTATCAAAGAGCTTGAAATGACCAGTTTTGTTTGATTCAGAGGAAAATATATGAAACACTTCAGCACTTGTAAAAAGCTCATCAGCTGCTTTGAAAGTAGAAGGGAAGCATCAACTTCTCTTGTACTTGATGAGACTGAAAGGTCTAAGGTCTTAATCACTTTATTCAAACAAAAATTTAGAAAATATTCAGCTGTCCTAATAAAGATGCTCTACAATATTAGAAAATCAACACCTATTCAAGGATAACCAGTATTTAAACAAAGCAAGATGACCAGAGGAAGGGAGGAAATAACAGAAGATGACAAAGCTGCACAAAGGCTGATGTGTCTTGCATGACTCCAGGTACAATGGACTCTGTCCTTGTGTCAGAATGGACAGGGAACAGCAAGGACAAGAGAGATATTCTGGGACAACCTACAGGGAAGATTAATTGCTGCAGCATGCCAAGAGTGAGTTTACAGTCCAAAAGCCATAGATTGCTGTTTATATGAATATTTCTATGGTTAATCAGGACAATTCAAGACAAGAAGACAAAGGAATCTCAGTACTGTAAAAAGCTACAAGGCTGAAGGAATGATCTAGCAACTAATTGGGTACTTCACATAAATGTACAGTGCCCTTTAGTTTCGTATTTAAGTCTGCCTTTGTATCTGATGCAAGAGCAATGAACTCTACTTATTTCTCAAATAATCCTTTGTACTTTTACTTACACCTCAAAACAATGTAGTTTAACACTGTGTCATTTCTTATATGGTACCTTGCACATCAGTCTGAGAAGTGTCTGTGACATTTGGGTCTGAGGGGACATTTCTGAAAAAACATTAATATTCACTCCTATTATATTTCTAAGGGAAAGAGAGATTAATTGAATTAATTACACATAAAATATACCAGAGGCAGGAGCTAAACCCAGAAAATATTTAAAGAGAAGAACACAAACAGATTTTATTACCTTTTTATTGACGTGACTGAATAAACAAGAATGTAGCCATTGATGTCTATGGAGTACGTCTGAGGAAATATGGAGTATTCATCCTGTGGAAGGAATATTGCATTTAAAATTAAGGGTGCACAATTCAGAACTTGATGCCATCAGATCACCGCCAGGTAAGTTGGTCATACCTCTAAGACATTTTGTATAGATAGTACTTTCAGATTTTTCATCATAATGTCACATGTATCATCTTTACCAAACCAAGAGAAAGCTGAAAGTCAGTCTGTATACTCTCCAATTTAATCTACAGCTTTTATGGTCTATTCCCTTTAAGACTATGGATGAGCTGAAGCTCTTCCCAATCCTCTTATCCTGCTTAATTATCTGTTTGTATTAGTACAAAACATCCACTCTGTCCCACCACTAATTAGCAATTACGCCTCTTATCTTGCTGGTGATACATTTCAAAATCTTAATTTCAACAGCTGACGACAGGATCTAGCAGTTTGTAACTTCAAGTGACACTGATCACATCTAAATTACCGAAGGAATCTGGTAGGAAGTGAATAATTGTGGCTTACCAACTAATGCTTATCAACTACAGATGCAAAAAATACAATTAGTTGCTTTATGACAACTGTAAGTTTACATTATATGACAAATGTTTACATAAGTTTAAAAAAAATCAGAGAAAACCACCGGAAACTTAATTACTGAATTTATTACCCCTCTAGAAAAGGGACTGACCAAACAGGCAAACAAAATAGACTGACATATTGCAGGTAATGCAACACAAATACTATGAATCCAATGTTAGAAACCTCTTCCAACAGATATTCCCAGGAAACATTTCCATTTTGACAAGAGCCATACTTCCTAATGTATGAGTTCTCAAATTGTTAAACCTATGCTTTTGAAGATGGTAATTTTAGCTGAAGATCAAATAACCTCTCTTATTGTCATGGCTGAACAGATGGAGCAGTGCAATCACACAGCTTAAACCTAGACAGCCAAAATCAAACTTCCCTCACCGGCAGAAGAGGAAAAACTCTTTATAAATCAACTTCACAGATCCAGCCAAAAAAAAGTTTGAAAGAATAACACTTGGCAAAAGCTGCCCGCATTTGCCTTTATTGCTACACACTGAGGGCAGCCCTCCCCCATCTTCTCTGAAATGCCAAAGTGCCACTCCAGTTGGACGTGAAATCTCAAAGTCAATACAGAAGGGATCTGAGCTAAGTCTGTGTAAAACAGGTGAAAGTGCAACTCTGTAGAGGCTTGACTTTACCCAGAATTTTCCAGGACTGCCCCAGCTGGAATTTGGTGTTAGGTAAGATTTCCTTTAACACTCTTCTTCGACCCTGTATCAAGACCCCTGCTGAACTGAACTGCACGAAGCTCAGTAAATAACCAGGAAAGCAAAGAGGCACAGGCCACAGGAGGAATGCCAAGAAAAATAAGTGCCATAATCTGAACAGTTTGTAATTCATTACTTGACTTATAGCTTGTTAGGGGAAGGAAGAAAAGCTGCTATGCTCTCTGGAACTTATGGGTCTAATGAAGAAATTTGTCAAGTGATAAAACAATGTTGCTACAACTTTTCAAGTCACAGCAAGGTTTTCAAAAGTATGTAGCAAATCTACAATACGATTCTTGCTGTGCTGTATACACGGGAGGACTCCCTATGGGCCATTATGCAAGACTGACTTGAGAAAGAAATCTGTCCAAGCCATACCTTCCATAACCCAACATCATCTCTCCCCTCTAAACCTGTGAGCCAGAAATCAAAGTTCAAATCATTCCATGAAGAATTAAATCTGAAAATAACCACAGGCTGGGAAAGAAGCTATTTAGGTTCCACAATACTGTGTAACATTAAATTAATCCTCAGCAACAGAGGTATGTTAGTGGTGAGTCATGCTGCCTTCCCAGAAGGCAATTTCCTCCTCGAAGAGGAATTCTTCTTTTATCACTACGCTACACAATTGGAGCTGTAACGCAAGTGCACTTACAATGGCACAGAGTGACACCTATGGAGCTCCTTCTGCTGCTCATACTCCTCAGCCTGCCCCTCTCTCACCCTCCCTCTCCTCTACAGAGCATTCCCCATCCAGCAATCCTGCCCTGGAACGTGCGGCCAGTGTTGTGCTCAGACACCTCTGAGTGATTACACGTGTTGCTGATAACACCATATAAATACAGCATGGCAATTCCCCAGTCACACAGATCTCTTCCAAGAAAGCAGTCAAACATACCTAGAAGGTTGCAACCCTTCTGAATAGTCTCCCAGCTATGAGCAGGCGTCCTGCAGCTTTAAAGCCTTAAGTACCAGCAGCATATTTTACAACACTAACATTGCTTAACACTACTCATAGTTTGGAAAAATCCTAAGGCATAGTATTAGATCACAGAAGGCAAGAGCATGTAAGCACAAAAAAAAAAATAGGATAAAAATACAGGGATTTAGTGGTCCCTGATATTTTTTCTTTCCTAATATAGAGTCTCTCAAAAGACGCAGCACTCCTGTGCATGGGTTCAGCCAAGCAGCACCATGTAATGAACACCTGTACCTGTAAATAATGAACACCTGCGCTTCCCAAAGCTCCCCAGCATGCTGCAGGACACGTGTTCCCTGTCTCCTGCTCATTCCCTGTCATTACAGGGAGCTTGGACACACACGTGAACCATCGTATTAAAATGTAGACAAACACAGCAGTTTATTGGTAACTCAGTAAGTACCACCTACATGAATCTGTCTGCTGCCCATGACTACTTCATGGATACAAGTCGTGCTAGTGTAGCTAGAGCACACAAATAGGAAAAAGCCATTAAAAATTTCCCCATGGTTTACTGAAGTGCCATTTTTTATCTAAAGCAAGACTGCTGATTTACTCTGTAGATATCACGCAAGCTACTGATGAACTTTTGGGACATCAGAGTTCAGGTAGTTCTCTCTTCCCTTTTTTAGGCACTCATTCAATAGACAGGGGGAAAAAACCCCAGCAACAAAACACAAACCAAAACCTTTAAATAAACACTACAGAAAAAGTTCTTTAGTGACTAAACAAGAAGTCAGGATAATTTTTAAGTTCACTTGCACCTCTGAATGCACAGTCACTACCAACTTAGCTCAACAGGAGTATGAATACCTGTTGTCTTCACTTGGAAGAAAGATTCAAAGAAAGATAACTTACCTGGCCAGCAGTGTCAACCAGCTGAAGATGATACTCTTGGCCATTTACTGTGATCAGTTTTGTAAAAGCTAGAACAAGAAAGAAATACATATACAGGTCAGAATTACACACAAAGAAGGGATCAGAAGTCACTCATCTGTGCTATCATCAGTCAAGGCATGAAGGAGAAAGAACTCCAGTTACAAGGTTTCTAAGTAGCAATAAAAGCTGATCAGGTGCTGTACTTCTAACTAGTCTACTGCAGATAGCAAAACTCAGAAATTTAAGATTTTAAATTTCACATGATTGTCACATTTGGATGCAGCAGCTTCTTTGCTCACTTAAAAGGAAAGAGGGAATAAAAGGAATAAAAAGGGGGGTTACATGCATTTCTATGAGACTTACAGACAACTGTAATTTGTGGTAACACAAGCCACTTAAATTCAATTGGCATCAAAGCTAAGTTTGAACTTATTATAGGATATTTTCCTTGGTTTCCAAGCAGTTTAGCGAGATCAATTTCCTAAATGTAAATACTATCAAGTAAGTGATCTGGATTGAAAAAAAGAAAAATCTTTGGGGGCTAAAACACACAGAACTTATGATTATATTAAACCTAAATAATGACAATTAGCTAAAGTTCACCATGTTACTTTCACACTTGCTGTAGCTACCAGCCTAGGCAGTCCCCAGTCACGAAGTACATTCAGTCCCTAAAAGTGATGAGAATTGCTGCTCCTCCTCGGATTCATGAAATGCCAGCGCGCTGTGAGCCGAGGAATCTTACTCAGTGTTTGTGTTATGCAACTGCAAAAGCAAACAGTGTCACAGCTCTTGCAGGAATAACGTCCCAACCAGAGCACACAAACCTGGCTCTGGAGGTCTGACCTGGCCTTCCAGACACCACTGCTGGACAGTACTGATACACTGAGTAAAGCCCGCGTTATACTCTGGTTGGGGTGGTTTTCCCAAATACTAACAGTCCTCAGAAACCTCATCTGTCACTGCAGCGATGAGCAGGGAAACAGAGTCAGATGAACAGGTCACTTAGGTGAGCTAAGTTGTCCAACAGCCTCCCAAAGCTGCACAGGTGAATGTTCCCGACCCTGCAGTGCAGTCCCTGCCCATGCCTGAAGTAGCTGGAGTTGGCTAACTTTCCTACTCCCAGCCAAAGCTTGTTGCCCTGGGAAGTCCCCACAATGTGCGCATTATCTTGAGTATGTGGGCTGAAATAGCTGAAACTGGAGGTTTCAACCCACCTCATAAATCCAATCCTCGAAAAAAAGGAGCAATTCAAACAGCAAAGCCAAGCTAACAGTGTCTAAATCAACAGTGTAAAGTGTACCTATAGTTTCCATTACAAAATCAGCAAATGACATTTGAAATGGAGCCTCCAAGAAAGCAACTGCCTTACCCTGGATATCCCCTAAGAAAGCTGCTTTAGCACATGTGCTGCCCTCAAATCAGTCTGGATGCTGTTGTTATTGCTGCACAAAAGTTTTAGGTCATGAAACACAGATCCACAATGGCTCTTTGCCTTGGATGAATGCTGTGATGGGGACAAACTGTTTGTTTGAACAGATGTTAGCAGGCAGCGTTGCTATATACAATATCACTGCTTGGAGTCAGAGAGAAAACACTCCTCTGGAGACACACTGCATTAACAGGTGTATGGAAGTAACAGCCTCTCCAGTCTCTTGACACTTCACATAACACATCAAAGCACTCTGCAGTCAAAGTAGCTTCAAGAGCATCATGAAGTTAATATTTAAAAAGGGACAGACGGCAGCTTTTTCAGACTATTCTAGAAGCCTAGAAGAGACACAGCAACAACGACATCATCATCATCATTACTGGAAGCAGAATGTGGTAGAGACAGGAGAAGGGAAACAGTGGAAGAATCACCACAGGCTGGTGAGGAGAGTTGTTAGTGCAGTGCAGAGCCTTGCAGCACTAAGCTCCACTGTGTGAAGACAAATCTGCTTCAATGAAGTCACAACTAATGACTCCAATTTCTTTGCTGAAACTTTTAAAAAACATTCCTGGTTAAGAATTTAATTTTGTGAAAAAACTGGTCCCCTTGATCCAGCGAAGTGTTCACTTCCAATTCCATCACCTATCATCCTGGGACTTCTGCTGCACTTGTGCCCAAGACAAACAACAATACAATCCCTGCACAACTTGGCTCTTCCTGGTAGGCCAAGGACACATTTCAGCAGACCCGACCAATCTCTGCACCCCTAAATCATAATGTGAGCATCTGCAAAACACTGCTCATCAACTGGAACACGGATTTTGGAACAGGACATTCCCACACCTTGCAACACATAACTCGAGTGGTCACTGGTACCTGATGATCAAGTACATTGCAATTAGACCAAGATGAATGAAATTATTTGCATATGCAACTCAAGTGACAGCTGCTGTAAAAACAAGCCATTACGATAAAAAAAATCCCAAACAGTAACAGGCAAAGAAATGCAGGCCTTTAGAGAAAACAGTGATACTGAGGAAAGGTACAAGAGTACTGTAACATCACTGCCCTAACATCACCGCTGGCTGGTAGCTAAATACAACCACCTCGCAAGGGTTCCTTGGTTAGCACCTCCTGCATCCCTTTCTACTCGTCTGCATTCCAAAGTCAATGCCTGCCACTAATCTACAAGGACATCTTTCACGACACTGAGATGTGTGATGCACCAGAGCTATTTTTAGTTTTCCTCAGAAGCCTCACTTGCACGCCTTAGAAGACTGCTCACCAGGAGCTCCTGAGGAACACATTTCACCCTTCCAGTGCAGTTGCCAAGGCATGTGTAGAAGTTTAGCCTTGAAGATTCTCTGTCAGACTCATCTAAACCTATAGGTGCCCCCTCCACAACTAGTAGGGGTCCTGCAGCCCCCTGCCCCTTTCTAATATGCTTCTACTCACATTTGTATTAAAAAACATGGGATGGAGATAGGAAGCCCATGGGGGAAGATGTTCCTTTCCTTAGGGAGCTAGTGAGGCTGTTTAGGGGAGAAAGGAAGACCACAGAGCTGTGAAACAGTGCTAGAAGGCCCTCTAAAACCTCAATGAAAATCAAAAAGCAGCCAGGCAGGCCTTGGAGGGACACATTTGTGACTTGGGCAGTCAGCTCATCTTACCTGCAACACAAGACATCCCTGCAAAGACGAGGTGGGTGGAGTTATATGCACATCTTCACTGCCTGTTCCTTCTGACCTCACTCAGTTTCAAATTCAGATTCTAGTTTTCACTCCTGTAAAATTGTTGAGTTTTAAATTGCACTGGTCTTACTTCATGTGAGGCAATCTGCCTGCAGAGCCCCATCCAGCCCAGTGTCCACAGAGACTCCCTGCACACACTCCTGCTCTCCAAGGATCTTTCTTCTCTTTCCAACATTCCTGCAAGTAGTAGTTCCACTAGTTTCTCAACCCGGCTGCCTTGAGAATAGCCACCCATTGAGATGTCACTCCTGTTGGGATACTCAGACAGGGAAAGTCTCTTTTCCAAAGCAATTATCTCTCACTTCCACTGCTGCTACAAAAGGACACAAGTTACTCTTCCTGACATACAAGTTTAGTAGAAGCAACTGAATTCAACATGCTCCTTAACTGAAATAAATTACCTTTTCTGGTGCTAATGTAATATAAGCAAAGGAAAATGTAGCAGTGAAGCTGTGCTAACCTTCACAAACACTAAGCAAAATCTGATGCACCTTATTTTCCTTTTACCACTTCCAAAGGTAGAGATTTTCACACTTAAAACCCGAAATTTCTACAATATTAGGTCTTACTCCTATTACTCAAGGCTTATAAGCTACACAACTTGTTCCTGGAAGAGCTTGACTACAGACTGCCTTCTATACAATTTAGCCTTGCAGTCAACATTTTGTGCAAGTTTTATTATTTGAAGACAAAAATTATAAAGATTGCATTAGCAGCAGTACTGCAGCTTTCTACCCTTTCTTCACTGCTGGCAGAATACTGTAATAAATTACCAACAACAATTTTCTGGAGACAAAACAGAAATCACATAGGCCAGACTATCCTTTCCCATGTATTCTTTTCATTTTCAAGTTTTGTTACATGTGTAGATCCAACCACCAGAAGAAACTGAAAAGGTTTTACAACCTACTATAATGCCCTGGAAAAATACAACATTCTCCAACACTGTCCCTAGTATAAGAGCCTGGACTTTTCAACTCTTTTTGCCAGGGCTGTCCACCAAATGTGAAATCACGAGCTAGGAAAAGTGTAAGAGTTGATCACAAACTTTGTGTCTTATGACCTTGCATAGAATCAGAAACGCAGCTGGGAGTGTCCAAAGACTTCACTGAACAAAGACTTATATTAAGAAAAAAAAAATTGAAATATTATGTTCTTAAGTCAAAAGAATTATTTTATACTTAACCCGATAAAACTAGTTTCACATCTGTCTTAAAAAAATTTTCAATAAATTTTAAATTTTAGTGTTAAATTAGAATGTGTTCTCTTGTCTGTTCCTCACAGAAGCATTTTTTAAAACATTATCTCTATCAGGCCTTCTGGGGCTTAAAGATGGAACAGATTTTCCACTGTTTTGAACTTCAGGGCATAACTTTTATCTTTTCAACCCTTATTTCCCAGCAACATTTTTTGATGTCAGAAGGACCCTTCAATTCTTTACCTTTCAGAAAGCAAATTCCTCCAGCCACGCCATAGATCACAAGACTTACACCAAATGAATAATGTTATTTGTTTTCCAAACAAGTAAGAAATCAAGTGAAAAGTTAAGGCTTTTCAAGATGCCCCCTCCCAACAAGTCTTCATGGCCAGGACATGCTCGATGCTTAGAATTCAGATCAAGCAAACAGTGCAGACTGCAAGAGTCAGATGAGAGCAAAATTCATCTACAGTGTGTTTTTGTATAGTTTAGAAATGCTGAAGTTGTGAGAAGCGCAACTAGAGTTACAGACAACAGGTAAAGGATGACACAAGACAACCTTGTACCAACGTGTCAAAATCCTAAAACAAGACACAGACTCAGTATTTTGTAGAGACTTTGACTACATGTCTCTCAATCTTTATTCATCCCCATGTAGCTGCACAAAACTAAAAGATTACTTTAAATAATTTGCATTTATATGGCACAGATAGTAAAAAATAACCCGTCCCAAGTGACATTAAGATTTAAAATATAGAAACTTAATCCCCAGTATTTTGCTAGCAGCTTTAATTCAAGACATACCTGACTTATAATTCAAACAAAGTAAAAAGGGACAAAGGAAAGTGTCAGTATTAATGACATCTGTATAAGAGCTAACATTCAGGCCAAGGGCCAAATTATCCACTCTGACTTGCTAAAGCAATTTTAGAGTTTCTCAAAAAGTAGCATTTGAATTTTAGTTCTAAGCAATAAAATAATCCCAAGTAAAATATCCTGATAGCTACTGATGTGTAATTATACACCATATATACAGTCAAAAGAAACCTTGTTCTGCTGATTTCTTCATTCAAACTTCCAGAGTATCACACAGGCTTAACATCCTACTGCAGAAGTTCAAAACACTAAAAATGTGTGCTACACCACTGCATTTCAGAAGTCATTAAAACACAAGAATCCCAAGGCTACGATCATGAAACCGGTTTTATTTGCCACATGACTAAAGTAAGCCAATATGATCAAGTTACTCAGCCCAGCACTGCAGTTGTTCAAGTACTTTATGGCCACTGCTAGCTCAGAAAGAGGTGGCTGGACTGTAATGAATGCCAGGTAACCTCTGAAGTGACTTTTAGCTCTTGGCAGCATTTTTAGCATCAGCGTCTTTACTCACCTGCTAAGCCAGCTACTCACAAAGGTGTTAAAAGTATTTTAAAAAACTGCTAAGAGAAAAAAAAAACCACTTGAGAAGCCAAATACCCTGTATTTTCTGCACGCTGATTGTGTACCAGCCTTGTTAGCAAGCTGCTGGAAAGGAGTAATTTAAAAGATTATCACGTTATCATAGCTACAACATGTCTACCTTCTAAAGTAATCGTTTAATCCTGATGGGTATTGCCGGCTCTCTGCTCATCTGGATATACTGATCCTATGTGAGACTTTGGAATACTTGTGTTTAGTGGCACATTTTCATATAGTGTGATGTAAGGAATTTCAAGTGCCCCAAGGATATTAGGGGAAGCAGATGCTCAACAACACACACAAAATACATGGAGATGCATTTTAGCCAGATTCATTAGGTGTCCCTTCGTTTAGCGCTAAAAGTTCAGCTGTTTGGAGAAATATGCACGCAGTGATTTCCATGCTGCAACACTGTAAGCATTGGTTTAAAAGAATAATAAAACTTCTGTGGCAATTAATGGCCTTTAATGTTAATATGTAAATACCCACATAAGTAATATGTATAACCCCAATGGCTTCTGATACAAGTTAGTTTGGTACAGAAGAGCAGCTTGGCAGTTATTTACTTACTGTTCTCTATGGTTGGATCATATGAATCAACAAACTGTCCTTCCACAAACTGAATCGTCAGTGAAGATTTTCCTGTAATGCAAAGGAAAGAAAAATCTGGAATAAAACAAGTCTTCAGGTTGTTGTCACTTCACTGCTTACTAGCAGATACACCAATTTTCTATCTATCCAATATGAGCTCTGTGTGGCTCATTTAAACTATCTATACATGACAACTGACCTATTTTTAATTTAAGTGCCTATTTCTAGTAACTGGGTCTCCTGAACATATAAAAAGCAGTGCAAAAGCTACTTGGCATGTGTTCTGCTTTTGTTTTAACAGAGCATAATTTAAATGACTCCTCCAGTTTAAAAAAAAAAATTAAAAGCAGCAGTGCACAATCCTCATAGAACTAAATTTAACAAACTGCTATACTTGGAACGTTTTTCTGTCAAGAAGCAAGTAAAATTCAAAATAATTTTCAGTAACCACAGAGAAAACTTGGACAGAATTAGCCCAATTTGGTTTTACCTGGAGACTGGACATATTTCCCATGACAAAAGGACGATCTCAAAATTCCTGAGACCAATATACTCTCCTATTAATCCTCCTACTGCCACATCACAACAGGCCAGTGGATGCTGTATTTTAAGCAGTGACTGAGGGGGCATAATTGGATTTTTTTTAAAGCAATTTAACTGCTACTTTAGCAGACAACATTCCCCATTTCAGTTAAAGAGTAATGCAAAGCACTGAACTTAGTAGCAGATTGAAAAAATTAAAACTCATTTAGTCTTGAAAGATTTTATAAGATTGTGAATCACATACATTGACCATAAAAAGCACCTTTAAAGCTCTGCAGCTGAAGACTTCTCAAAGCATTACTGAAGCCTTAACACAATTTCCATTACAGCACATCTTCTACATTTGGGAATCTCCTAGATCCTATTACATTATGTTTACTGGACAAATACTCTCTTACAAAGATTGCCAAGTACATTAGCTGCTTTTGGAAACAAGCATATTCTTCGTGCCCCTTTATACTCCTTTCATTGTCAAGAAGCACAAACAAAATACAACCTCAAGTTAAAATTTTGACTCAAGACCATCCGAATCAGTGGAAACCTCTCAATGACCTCTTAAGTAACCAACATAGTGGTGGAAATAATAGTATCATTGTTTTCAAGAATAAATTGCTTTGGGTATAAATTGCCCACTTCCAGTACTCAGGAAAAGTTCTTCCCTAAGCATTCCTTCAGGAAATGTTAAAAAAACAGTCTTCCTTTTCATTCTCTGCCATGCTCACCCCTTTGCTTCCTCCTATCAATCACGACAGTTTATTCAAAGAACAATGCTAAAAAAAATTCCAGACTAACCCCACAAAAACAAATCATCACCAAGATTTTATCGACTTGCTTTTACTAAAATCAAATTCTTAAGATGCCATTTTCTGGTCTTATCTAACATCACAATTGAAGGTGTCATGCTCACAGTGCATGAGTTGACAGAGGACATTTCACTTTACATTGTTGCTCCAGCAAGGCACACACACACCCCAAATCATCCTAATAAAGTCAGATTAAGGACTGAAACTGTGCATCCCAACTTTCTGAAACTGTATTTTGGACACATTTAGAAAGTGAGTGAACTTTCAAGCTATTTCTTCTTTAGCTATAATCTTACAAAGTTGCTACCCAGAGTTCTTGCTCCCAGATTCTTTCCCAATACCACCACATTAAGCACTCCATTTAAAAAAAAAAAGGTTAACTACCCCTATATTAGGCTGATAGATCTTCAAGATAAGAGAGCTAAGTTCAGCAAAGATCATCACTGAACTTTCTTCCTCCTAAGAAGGATCCCGAATTAACCGAAAGACTTGACTGCTGCTGTCCGTCTGTGCTAAGCCTGGAAACTGAATAGCAGAAAGAAGTCGGAGCCAACAGAATGCTGCATTTCACACCCAGCTGTATTAATTACAGCTTTCCTCCTAACAGTGAAAGAGGAGGAAACAGACAAAACCAATGTTCCAACACTCTCCTCCTAAATTCCTCCAAGCTTTATAACAAGCCTTCTAGTAATTAAGTGTTCATGATCACGAGAGGAAGCCTGCTCTCTTCCATGAGCCACAGGGAAGCACTCCAGTCTGGGATTCAGCACCTACCCCCTCGGGGTAAGCGCAGGCAACTGTATCCCACTAAACCAAGGCTTCCATGGACATGAGAAATTGAAACCCTGAGTCATTAACACCCTGCCGCAGTGTCTCAGCCCATGAGCAAGCAGCAGGCAGAACCATGTAAACAACAGCTTGAACTTTGTCCCACAGGTTTTATTCCAGGCCTTTGACCTATGCTCGTGGACAGAGCAGAAAATCAAGCTGACAATTTAGCTCCTATCTTCTCTTGCCCCAGAAAGATCAGGCCAGGCTTTCAGCAAGGATTGCAACACAAACACAACGTCCGTGAGGCCAAGGGACCGCACGCAACCGTGCCTGCCGGTGTGCCAACTCCATCTCGGAGCACGGCAGGGAAGACACGGCTGTCTGGACGTGCAGGCACCATGGGCTCACTGCAGCCTCAACAGCTCGACAGTCTGACACCAGCAGCAAAAGCTTTATTAGCTGATTACTCAAGGGTGCACACCTCAAAGAGGCTCAGCTTTAATGTGCCCTCGGTTTGGAAGGCAGCCACACGTTTTTGCAGTTTGCTAAGCTTCTCCTTGTAGCATCCTCCATGCTGGTACATTTGACATATCCACTGTTTTCAAGTTTTCAGAAAATAAACATCCACTGAGACCAAAAGGAGAAGTGACATGAGCAGAAGCAAGGCTGGAAGCTGGGTGCAGAGCCTTGCTACAGTAACTCAAAGGACCAGATACTCCGTGGCAGAGCTTTAAGCAAAATCCTCCAAGTTTACTGACTCTCCCTCTCCCTGAAACAACGGGGCAGAAGGGATGGGCTGCGAGAAATGGGTTTCATGAGTGTTTAGAATACAAGTCCCAGGTGGCTGAAAACTCAACTCAAGTTGTCCAGAAGTACCCAAAGTGTATTTGCATACACAATTCATTATTTATGGTATTATGTGAGAGTGGTAAAGAAAAGAGTTTTCCACTGTCAAAACAGAAAAGGAGCAGATTTTCAGACAGAAAGCCAGTTCAAAAACTAAAGCTGTCGTGTTTGTGTTCGTACACTAGACCACTTGCACCATAAAGCAGAACATCCCATAAACACTCTGACTAGTGCAATCATAGCACATCAGTTTCAAATGCCATTGCAATTGTCAAGGCAAAACAATTGCCAAATTGTGTTTTACTCATCCTTTTACTACTTGGACAAGAGCTATGGTATTTATAATCTAGCCTTAAAATTCAAGCTTTACAACACTAGGCAGTTTACCAAGCAGATGAGTAACTGAGCCTGGGTGGGCTTGGGGACAGCTGGCTTCCCCAAAGAGGTCATGCCCCTCTTCTGTGCACCACCACCTGCCTGCTGTCCCCAGCCCACACCCTGTTCTCCTTGCAACAGGCAGGGGAAAGCCCAGATTAAACTCTCATCGGCAGCCAACTTCCCCCCAAACCCAGGAGACAAAAATGATGCAACCAGGCAGCGAGCAAGTCAAACAACAGCTCCACAAGCAGGGCATTGTGCAAGTGGGGCTGCACAGCTGCCCTCGGATGTGGCACGGCCACGCTGACGGCCACGGGCAGCACAGCGCAGCTTATCTCAACAGGAAGGGTTTGTCAATCCTTGAAACTGCCCACACAAGCCATCAGTAAACAGTTTGTCCTGCTCAGGAACAACAACTACCAAAGAGCTGCAGTTCTGTTGGCAGTGTAGATGCAGAGTTTCTCTAACCCATCTTTTGCTATTAAAATGCCTGATTACGTAGTTTGCATAATCAGCAAACATTTAACAGCTGGCAGCATCTCATCTACTCCTACCACAAGCCTAGCACCTTACCTAAGCTAGTCTCTAGACTAACTTATTAACTAGACTTATCTAGTCTCAGACTCTCCTTAGGTCTACCATTCTTGCCTGCAGAACAAACCACCTTAGGCTTTGTCACAAAAAGCATTCAACAAATTTCATAACAAAATATCGTCAGTCATGTCAAATTAGTAAGTCTGGCTGCACACTCAACTTACTACACCGCACAGAGATGAAGGTGCAGTTTTCATACCAAAAGATACACTTTACTTAACCTGAATGTTGGGATCTTTATTTTCTTTAATTCACAATACCAAGACACACAAAATAGAGACACTGGCATTTCCACAGTGCGGATTATCTACTCATCCTCAGAGCACAGAGCGGGTACTGAACGACTTCCTGGAGCCGATGGAGGTTAACTGCGTAGCAAAGAGGATTACAGCATCCCTCTTTGACAAAGATCTTCTCACAAGATGGAACACTATCTCAGAACCCATCACCAGCTCATCATTCATCTCAGGCCACATCGTTAGCAACTTTCTATGGTTAATTAAGATACCCCCCCAGGTACTAATTATGCCTGTGTAGTTGCTGTTTTGCTGATCATTGCTTTGTAGTTTGGTGAATTAGTTTAATGACTATAAAAATGATACATCTGGGTCAATAAAGAATTCTGTTTCTAAACCTCTGGAGACAGCAATACAATGAGTAGATTGTGTTTCACTCAGATGCAACTTAATTCTACTATTAGACTTTTAATTGTGAGGAATTATATAAACATCTGCTTTGAGCTGTAGTTTTATACGGTTTTGTAGTGATTTCCTCGTGATGTCAGCATTACAGTAACAGGATAAAAAAATTATTTTCTGATGCTTAGAGACAAATCTCTTCCTCAATTCCTGCAAAGAGCTCAACTCCTGCACTTGCTCACGATATTCATGCTTGATTTGCAACACAGAGTGGTGGCACTCCTCTCTCAACATGCTCTCCGAGCTTTCTGGAGGACAAACTAAAGGTAATAATCCTGTAAGAGTGAAAGTCGGAGGACCTCAATGACACACCTTTGGGTAACGTGATAAGGAGCCTCAAACATTGCAGAACCCTTTACGACAAAACAAAGAGCAGATTAGCTTTTCAGGACAACACAAGCTCTGTTTAACTTCTTTGGCACTCTGTCTCGTTGCTACAGCTCCTCCTGATCTATTTTTTATTAGCATATAAGGAAATATGTTTGACAGCCTAAGGCAAGCTTTTGTAGCAAGAACTATTTCTGCTGTAAAAGAGGAGTTTCACATGATTGTCTGTTACACCCAAGAGCACGAGCTTGCTGGGAGATGGTTGTTTCCCTTCCTTCTGCATTGCCCAGTCTTCTTGAGGTTTATCAAAGGTATTCCTCTGCAAGGCAGAAGAAATCTGAGAGCAGTTATTTAGAAAGAAAGCCACATTGCTTCCTTTTTATTTTCTTCAGACTTTAAAGCAATCGCTCAAACTCACAAGAGTACTTGCAGGCCCTTGCTAGGTCAGCAGCAATGAGCCTTCTGAACACAAGGCAAGAGTCCTAATGCTATCTAGATCATGTTTTCTGTAAGTAAAGCAAGAAGAGAGCATGTGCTTTATTCCCTGATATTTAGCAGCAGGCTTGTTCCATCCTACAGCAGTGCTAACCCCTCAGTGGTCACTTACACTTTGTTGCAATGTGTTACGTGCCCATGCAAGTATGTAGAGAAAAATTCCATTGCTTTCCTGCAACAGCTTATACTTCCAGGCAGTCCATTTTGTCTCCAATGAAGTCTGTAACCACAGCAAAGGATTGTCAAAATAAATCTTTTAGCTATTTTAGCACACAGTCCAGTTACCTCTGCTTGTTACCCTTGCTGGCAGAAAAGCAGAGGGCTGCAGCTTTCCTGCTCTTTCCCTTTTAATAAGTTAAATGAATTTTAATTCTATGTGTTTCTGTTAGTTGTCAAATATGGGAAAAGCTGTTACAAAGCTTAAAAAAAACCAGCCAGAAAACCTCTCTCTCTATATATATATAGAGGTATATATATATACCTCACCTGGCCATGGAATGCATGCATACCCGGCTGCATCCAAGATGCTCTAAATAGGTCAGGGGAACTGCATCCTGGCGTTCCCTAACTGCAAAGGAAATTCAGACATTCATACCCCAGACAGTCAACCTGTATTTTCTCAGATACATACCATCCTCTGTACTCCCTTCAGACTTCCTGCAGAAACTGTGCATCCCTGCAGCACCTTCCCACAGCACAAGGCCTAAAATATTTCAGGTGGCAGCAGAAATTCAATGGCATCAGTAGGTGGGTGGTGAGCAACTGAGTTGTGCCATCACTTGTATATTCTTTTACCATTACTATCATTTACCTTTCCTTTTCTGTCCTATTCAAGTGTCATTATCCCAGTTCCATTTTATCTTTTTTTCCCAACTCTGTCCCCAGTCCCACTCTGGGGAAGTGAATGAATGGCTGTGTGGTGTTCAGCTGCCCACGGGGTTAAACCGTAACAACTTCTAAAAGGAAGCTTATTAAGCTTAAAGATCAGACCCTAACATTTCAGTTTATGACACATTTAGAGGTAAAGAGCCTGAAATTTGTACTGACTTCCTCTCCAAAGGGGCAAAATTCTACTTCTACTGCTGGGTAGAATCCAAGTCCTTTCTCCCTATATACACACTTCAAGCTGCTCATTAGGTGTTTGAATAAACTCGACCTTTCCTTGAATCATCAGGCATGTACAACATGAAATAAAATGTCTTTCAAAGATCCTTTTAGGAACTGCATTGTTTCATCATTAAATCAGTTTTAAATGCTATGTCATCAGAAATAACACATCTCTCTTGCTTTAATGCATTCCATGCATTCCCCTTTCCCATCTTCAAGGTTTTAGTTTCCACACAAGGGATCAAACTTCCAGCTTCCAGTCAGTTCTTTCTTGTGGCTAAAGATTGCTGGGATGTACAACTTAAATTGCCTTTCTTTCTTCAAGTGGATCGTTCCAACTGCAGTCACCAGCACCAGCTCTCCACCCTCTGCACAGACACTGCCTGTTAAAACTTTCCAGTTCCATTAGAAAACAGGATAAACTCTTCCTTCCGCAAATCCCACTTGCATTTTCAGACGAGAAAGAGAGAAAGAGAACCCTTACCAAGGTGAAAGACCTCAGTTCTACTGACATGCAGGTTTCCCCTACGGGTCTCCCCTGCAAAGGAATTTTAGGAGGACTGGAGCCATAGGATTCACAGTTGCCAATACTGTGGCCACCACACATCAATCTTTGCTTACAGCCACCACCAAGCAGAGGGCCAAGTCTCTGAAATCGTCAGTAAACCTTTCCTGGCATCATATAAAACACAAGTCTAGGAATGTGACCCTGAGCATATTGTAACACCAAGTAACACCAAAAGCAGCTGAAATGGGTGAGGAATAGACCATCTTGGCAGTACTACGGAAATGTGTATGACCAGAGGGCCTCAGAATCTTCTTGGAATTGCAGGAACAACAGTAAAAGATGTATTTCTCTTTTCCTTGTTGTAGGATAGCAGAAGGCAAGTACCTGACAAAATCCTGACAGGAGAATAATGATAATATTCCCTCTCTTTGTAACATCATCCAAGCAAATAATGTGATGTACATTCTGTAACTACTGCTAAGAAGTTTCAGCCTTACTCTGAAGGGAGGTCCACAGAGCTCTCCACCAACTGTAGCAAAAGCTGGAAGACACAACTGATTTGGGCCAACAAGGACAGGCTACTTTTGCAACATATTATAAAAATTCGTAAATCAAACTGCGTAACAACCACTAGAAGATCTTGGCAACAACAGGCAGCTCCACCCTGCAGTAGTGCGTGACTGCGAGCTGGTCAGTCAACATTTCAGGCTCTTTGTGTCCCCACTGATGGTCCAAGGACTGATGAACCCAATGCCAGCAACGCATATGGTCAGCAGATGCTGACACTCATGGACAGCTGCTACCAGCACCCATCATCAGCACACAGCACAACTCACCTGCTATTCCTACACTGGGGGAAGTCCCCAAGGCTGCATGAAGCATCAGACACTGCAGTATCAACCCTGACAAAACCAAAATCTCTTAGCACAGAACAGGGAAGGTGATTTCAGGGATATGGACAAAGATTTGTGTTGACTCGTTCTTCCAGCAGAGCAGGACATGGTCAACTCCATGACATCTGTCCACAAACGCACTGGCAGACACGGAGACAGTTTTGATTAATGTTCATATTGTTGAGCCTCGACCACTTCTCCTGTGCTAGCCCAGTGGATCTATACATAACTACGCCAACATAAAAACCAGCGCATGCCTGAACTGTTCCTTCCTCTACACAACTCTCTCCCCACCACTAGGTTCCAATCACTTTTTGTTGTTACTGTTGTCTCTTCTGCATTTCAACTCTAGATCTTCTATTAATTAACTGCATAGGCACCTTCCATGTTACTTCTGCTTATCATGTGAAGCTCCTCCCCTCTATCTACCAGGGTCGAAGAAAGCCACAACCTGTTAAATGCCATCTTCACAGCCTTGCACTTTACCCAGCTGGAGTTAGTCACTAACCCCTCCCTACCAACACTGGCTGCAAGCCTCCTGCGTTTACACACTTAACCATCTACCCAGGAGTAGCTGCCGAATACAGAGGACAATCTGTCAACAGTAAGGAAGGTTTAAAGTAATAATATACCAAAATCTCTGCATGACACACATGGGTAAAACAGCAGGGCAAAAACAAGACTCCGGGGTAAGAATAACACCATGCAGAATGCCAGGAGAATCATTAGAGCCCCCAACCTTGGGAAACGTTAAGGGAATTCAAGCCAAAGATCTGCCAGATATGACATGACACAGTTGATTTTGCCACAGGGCAGAGAAGATAGAACAGGTAACCCTTGTTTGCTATATCATACTATCAAGTTCTTGCCTGCCATGACAGCCAGCTGGCTTTCTTACCTTCCTAACCAGCACATATCCATCTGCTGGCTCACAAGGTACTTCAAATGAAGAGGTTTCGATAAGAGTAATACTTTCCTATTCTCAGTTTTCATATTATATAGTAAAAAAGGTCACAATGCAAAACTCTGACCTTAACAGGGAAGAAGAAAAACACAGAACAAATAAAAAAAAAACCCCCCACTGCATCTCACTTCCACCTTCCCCCAACCACCTGAAAGTATCCCAGGGGGATAAATGAGGATGATGCCTGCAACTTAACATTTAATTATTTTTCCATTTTTTCACAATCAAGCATCTTCCAGCCAGTCCAGCTCCAGCACCTGAGAAAGCCCTTGCAAACAGAAGCTGGATTCTTCACTTCCCAGTGCTCAACTAGCACAACTACACAGCTTGAACAAGCAGCTGAGTACTGAACTACAGTTTAAGATAACCTAGTCAGATCAGGCTTCAGCAGACACAGCACAATGCTGTTATTTGTCTGCTGCACAGGTGCACACTGCACATCAACCCATCAGTTCTGCAAGTTTCACATTAGCTCCTCCTCTGTCCTATCCCCACACTTGGGGATACAGGTGTGATAAAAATGTGCAGTTGAGGAAGGAGAAACAGAAAAAAGGTTTAGGTGCCTAAAACTCCTATACACTCTGTATAAAGAACAAGATTTTGAAACATTCGGACAACTTATTCTTCCTACCTTCACTGTTCAGAAAAACTTTAATTACCTTCCAATGGAACCATTCTTTTACACTCAAGTTTAGCAATCTCAAAAGGTTTATGAAGAGTTTTGATGTTTTTTTCTCAAAATAGGAAGGTCAAAATAGCACAACCAACACCTTCCTTTAGAATTTTTTCACCAGGGTCAAACCATACAAAAGAAGCAAACACCATTTCCAAGAAAGCAATGAAGAACAAGGTACTTCAGCACACTAAGAAACATGGTGCTTGTTTATATGCACATTTCAAAGCAGAAACTTCCAGTTCTAATTAAAAAATGCTAATTTTGAAACAGATTTCAGAAGACCAAAAATTTGTTATTGATGGAATAACAAGCCTTGAAGCAAAATACACTTTACTGCATTAATGTCAAGTGCTTGATTGTTTTGACAGTTTGTGGGACAGATTTAATGGAGTTTTCCTACACATTATGCATCCCAGCTCTTTTGCATACAGCAAGAGTACCTTAAAGGAGGTCATACATATTGAATGAAGTTTTGGCAATACAATCTGACAAGCTGTTGAAGCTAGACAGATGTATCCCACTAACTCTGGAGACAATGTTGTCAAGAGACACTTTCATATCCTAATTTTGTATTACACTTGCACATGTTTACATCCACACACTGAGGACCACTTATATATTCCCTCTTTTTCCAAATTAAAATTAATTTAACTCCATACCCCACAGAACACAAATAACTCGGTTTGGCACACATGATGTTCTGGTTCCTGTAATCTAAAATACCCAAGAACACTGACAACCATCTCAGAAATACTGACTCCTCAATCTTTGAGATTTTAGTGTCATATTGAAAAAGAGTGGTGAAAGAACAATTCACTGCTTAAAGCATAATCTATCGAGGAATTGTGATTTCAGCAGCTGGTATCTACTTCACATAGAAAGATCACAACTTTTCTGAACTAATCCTCCAAGTGTCACACAGGGTCTTTCATTCCTTAAAAGCCCTTCAGAAATCATGCACTCAGTCTTATGCCTCATAACCTTTGGCCATTACCCACAAACTCCTGATGATTCCATTGAAATCAAACTGCTGTACATTTCCTCCTTGTGTTCTAGCCTCAAGTTCTCTAATTCATGTATGAAGTCCCATAAGAAATTCCAGTAGACTTCCCTTTTGCAGGGGCCCCCAAGGCTCAAGCTGCTCTTTTGCTTGTCCTAACTTCATCTTGTGGAATATTGTGCTTGATAATCCAAAATCTGCCTTTTCAGAACCTGTGTCATCTGTTTGCACCACTGCCTCATTCACCACTGCCTCATCCAGCTATTCTCAAAATGTACATGCTCAGCAAGCAAAGTGCGTATGGTAAACTGAGGAAGAACCAGAGCATCTCAACAATTCAGCAGCTGTGATTCATCTCCATGCTCCAAGTGTCGATAAACACAACCAAAGAAGGAGTCAACCAGGTTGAGGAGTCAACCCGTATTTGCACCAAACAGATGTAGGGTATCCTACCAAAGACAGAAGACCACGCTGAAAAGCAACACAGTTTAGATTTGTTTCCACTGGCTTTTCAAGTAGGAAGGCAATCAGTGACTCTGAATGCCTTTCACTTCGTTGGACAGGTTGTAGCGAAGTGGGGGTTAGTCACTTCCCCCAGATAACAAGCAATTGGTCAAGAGAAAACAGTTGCGCCAGGAGAGGTTGAGATTACACGGTAGGAAAAATTTCTTTGCAGAAAGTGTTATCAAACATTGGAACAGGCTGTCCAGGGAAGCAGTTGAGTCGCCATCCCTGGAGGTATTTAAAAGATGTGTGGATGTGGCACTCAGGGACACGGTTTAGTGGTGGACCTGGCAGTGCCGGGTTAAGGGTGGGATTCCATGTTTTCAGAGGCCTTTCCCTGAAGCTTTGGCTTCGATTTATTGGAACATCTTTACTAGCACGTGTTTCCAGAATATTCCAGATTGTATCACTTGAGGCATCATCTGAATTTGAAGACTCTCAGAAAAAGGTTTAGGTTTACCCCAGGTCAAATATTTAACTTTCCCTCAATTCCACATGAATCGATTAGATTTGACTACAGAAGGTTATTTAAACAAGAACCTCGAAACACCTGATTTCTCCATGGTTCCTTAGCACACATCTCACCACTGGCACAAGGCCATCTTTTTCCGTCAAGAGAACGAGTCCAGTTCAGAAGTTCCACTGCTGAAAGCTGACCAAAAGGCATCCACGCCTACCTCAGGTGGTGGAGGAAATTACACACATGGTTCCATAACAAGTCTGACTGAAGAAAAGTCTGCACAGCCACAAAGAGCCTACACCACCCTCCCCCAGAAGCCCACGCTCCTGACCCCATTCCCCCTGTCAGGGCTGCATTCACAGAGCTGACCAGCTGAAGGATACAAAAACTTTTCCTTCTGGCTGCTTTACTTTTCAAAGAAATCAATTCCCAGAGCTGCTGGACAGCCTTCCATCACACCAGTGCCAGCAGCTGGGTGGGGGGGAGCAAGGTCCAACTTCCGGCCACAGTGCAGGATTAGCTCAGCTTGGGCCAAGAGATGCCCCACCCTACAGAGTTCATTTGCATCTGCCTTCATTATGTGGCAATTAAAACAGGAAGTGGCTTGGACGTTTCTTGAGAAAAGCTGCACCTGAAAGCCTGTTTTGGCACTTCGTTCAAAAACTGCCTCAGTTTACTTCCTTGTGACAAGTTCAATACAAGCAACTTTCCCCCACAAAAAACCCAATTCAGCATCCACTGTACTTTGTATTTCTCAAAAAGGAAATGCAACATGCAATGGTCCTTATTAATATGCTTTTAGTAAACTTAATAATCTGAAATCTTGTTAAAAGGTCTGCTAGGCAATATATAACATGGATTTTGTCCATATTCTCCCCTTTTCCCCCCCATCCCATATAGCCTCATTTACAGGAGAGCTGCCATCAATGTGCAGGAGCCACATTGGAATACAAATGTCCTGACCAGGTCTGGAAAAGAGAAATTTTAAGGAACAACCACCCCCCAAACCCAGGAAGCACATTTTCCTTTCTCGCATTATCAAGTTCACAACAAATCTGCCAATTCACTTCAAACACAAACCTCAGAAAACAAAAGGGAACCTCTCAAATCCTTAAGGAGACAAATTCACGACTGACAAGGGCCGCTTCATGTTTTTACGCACCGCGCTTCATGTCTGCAGCTTCTGATTTAGGATAATTTGAGATGACACCAGCCAATTGACTCATGCAGGATTCGCAGAGCCTGAGTGCATTATGAACATCCCACAGAGAAGCTGTTTCGATTTTGGATGGAATACACAATTAAGTTGAGCAGTTTTTAAAGGATGCCCTTGGACGTCACCTTCAGGAGAGCTACAGGAAGTTAATCATAATCGGCATTTATCACTTTTTAGCCTGCTCTTCCAATCCTGGGTGTGTGGTCACACTGAGTTTCTGCAGCAGCCTGTACCGCAGAGGTGGCTGCCTGAGCCAGAACCTACACTTAAGGCAGTGTAGTATATCTAAATGAAGAGTTCCAACTTTATATAGCTTACAAATTACAGGATCTACATTTCATTTGGCTTTTCCTGTCAGTGTTAACTCCAAGTTGTGTAATCAAACACCAAAACGCCTCCATATATACAAGCAAAACGGGCAAGTGTTACCATTGACAGATCACAGCAGGCAATTTAAGAGTTAATCGTGGAGCAGTGTCCTCAAATAACCCTACAATGGCTTGATATTACAGCTGAACATGCTGCCTCTAGTGCTTCCAGCTACTGCTATCAAATGCTCTGCAGCAACTTTCCCTGCTGAAGCCACTATCACAGTCGCTAACACTGAAATGCAATTAAAGCTGGCATTTCCAGCCACATCCCAGTCCCCTGGGAGCTGCAACCTTTCCTCCTCGCAGCATTGCCGCACCCTGGCAGAGCCAATTGCGGCCCTGGAGAGGGAAGGGCTGTGGAAGTCATTGTGGCACTTACGAGGGACTCGGGAAAATGTTAACTTTACATATCAGCTGCCTCCCGAACCGCTCAATTTTCCTGTTAAATCTCAGGCTTTCCCACGTTGCGGACACAGTGGATTGTGTAAACTAAATTACAGCACACGACAGCGGTAATTTCTCCATTCCTTCTCTGTTGACATTTACACGGGCAATTTATCGCCTGCTAAAATTACCACTTCCCCCATCCAATCCCAGAGGGATCCCTGCTCGGGGCGGAACGCTGCTGTGCGAGCAGATGCCATCTTTCAGACACGAACAGCAAAGCCTCAGCTCCATTTTACAGTGCAAACCTCCTAATAGTCAAACAACTCGTGTTTTCAAACCCTGTAACTACATTTTGCCGTAACAATTATTTTTATTATTTACAGGTCCATATTGAAGGTACTGCTTTTTCTGCCCTTCTTGCTTTTCAGGCAAAGTGGAGGAGGGAGAGGCATTTTTTTTAGCTTAATACAACCACTTGGAAGCCCTTCTATACAAATCTAACCCTGACAGATCATTTTGTTCCATCACAGGCTTTTTTTGATACCTGCATGCTGCAGTCCATGACTACTGCCTGCAGCATGGTCTGCTCTACACCTACACACAAAAAACAAATTGATTTATTTATCCAGGGAAGAAAATAGGTAAGTCCCCTATTATTAACTGGATTTTCCCCTTTAGAGCTATAAACTGCCCAGGAGAGCATTTTCAGATGACCAGTCGAAACATGTAAAATTCAGAAAGAGAATTCCAGGTTCTGCAAGTCCATCTGTAAAACCAGCAGCACAACTTATACGAACAGCAGAAATCAGGCTGAGATAATGACCTGCGACTGAAGTGGCTGATCCAAACAACACCTCCCTGCTTATCTTAAATCCATCAGTTCAATATAATACAGAGAATCTCAGTAATAAGGTACTTTACAAGATGATCTAAGAAACCTCTTCTTTCATACAGGCATTTGCGGTCTGAATTTGCATATTTGTTCTATAAACAGAGAAAGAATGAAACTGAGCACAAAGCATTTCTGGTGACTCTACGCTGCTTTTTAGAGTGGCTGTTACTCTGAAAAGATTCAGAAAATCTTAGTCCTGCTTGATTTGTTTCCATGCAAATCCATTATTTCCAATTCTATTTGGGATATATTAAATTATGACCACAACACAAGTATGAAGATTCTTTTTAGTGAAGGCAGTAACTTTATAAAATTTTATGCTTCATCATGCATAAGATAGATTTCTTCCAGAATCAAATCTCAAGTAGCTGGTCCACTGTGGTCACTTCCCAACTAACAGTAATGGAAGTCAAGTTCCTCTGCTGTGAAACTATTCAAATCTTGGGATGAAATCCATCTGATTTCTACTCAGAACCTTGCTGAGACAAGCACACTTACATAATGGAATTTAACTTTCTTAGACTAATTTAAGCCTGAGCAAAACCCAACGGAGACATTCTTGCACGATTTTGTCTCACATCATGCCACGACCTGCATGCTATATTCACAGATAATCGGTCTTCCTCACCAAAAAACAACTCCTGAAGCTCCTGGAAAATACTCTGCCTGCATCTCAGAAAGTATGACTGCCTGAGAACTCACGAGGCTTCCATTGTGATCTCTCCCATCAGCAAAGAATAAGAGTTTCACATATGAAAGGCTTGATGGTGGTGTTGAAAGATAGAGGGAGTGTATTCAAACAAGAAGACTCCTGAATTTTCTATTCTGAGAACTATTATACCAGAATACCACTCCCAACGTCTAGTTTACCTGACAACAGCACTGGGATAAGATTAAAACTTAATGTAAGCAAAATAAACAAGGGCTTAGAATGAAGCCAGTACAATTTTCAGACCCTGTTTCACAAATTCCTGTGGAGGACGTGCCCACCCTTCACTGTACACGCTTGTAACCTGAGAGACCCACGGCATCGTTGAATCATCAGCTGTAGGGAACAGCTCAGTGCCTGACATATATCATCAAAACCTGGTTATTTCAGCACCTGAGAGATACACTGGAGTAAGAGTTCCCCATTTTCTGACAGCTTCATCTCAAACACTGTAGCTACAGGGGGAGCATCCAACTTCTCAGAGCAGGCCACCTAAGAATTCAGGACAACCTATAAAACTGCAAGCATTTTACAACTCACCAGAGTTAGCCTCCCTCATTCCAGGGTCAAGATTAATGTTAATGGCAAAACAATGCTGTTCCCTAATTACAAAAGGAAATGTAGAAAGCATTTCCTTCCAGTCCTTCAGATTCTGGAATTATTCCCCACTTTAATGAGCATTACTTCTATACAATGCAGCATTTCCTCCAAAAGAAACGCACTTCCTTTTCTACCACCCAGAAACTTGTCCTAAAACAAGATTATATCCTTTCTCCCCCAGGGCTCAAGTGATATTCTTGCCATCATAATACAAAGCAAGACTTAATCAAAAGTTTCCCTGAAGCCAAACTAAGTCCCTATCCTCCTACACTTTAGGAGGTGTATTTGGGGAAGTAGAGGATTCAACCTAAATCTCAGTTTAACCTTCCTTCTTTTCTAACAGCTTTATAAGATGGAAGTAAGACTTCAATGGCCCATTTCTACTGCTTGAACTTTTACCTAAGTATTTGTCTAGAAATTTAATGACAATTAAAGGCAAATTCCAGTAAACCAGATTTTTTTGCCCCTCTTAATTCTATGTTCATGTAACTTGTAGCTCTCCTAATAAAAATGGTCTTGTCCCATCAAGCCCAAATCTGCACTAGTCTCAGAAAACTTAAGTTGAAGAAGTTCAGCAGTAGGTCTTAACAGTTAGGTAACTTTTTGCCCAACCTTTTCATGAGTACTATTCCTCACATCACCAACCAAACTAACATTATACTATTTCTCTATTTTTCCTCAACTGGTCCTACACCCTAAACAGCTCATTTTTTGACTGCTACTTGTCAGCGTCAACAGATGAAGGACCAAAGCTCAACAGTACACCCAGTCCCCATCACAGACTTCCAAAGGACAGAATTTCAAGCATCCTCCCTTCCCACTCACACTGCCCTTTGCTTGCTCCCACCAGTGTTCAAAGAAGAAAGAAAACATAACACATAAGACAATGAACAGACTGCAACAAGTGATGCCATAGAGACTGTGCAAACTGATCAATCTACTACTCATTGTTCTGTTTAAGGACTGGACAAATTCATCACCCTTTTTACACCAATCTGGCTGCAGTTATGCACAAAATCCAAGACAAAGCTCCCCTTATTTAGCCTTTTTTTTATATTTAAAAAAGCTTTTTTCAAGGGTTCTTTATGCTGTGTGCCATGTAAGACAAATTACTGATATAGTCACTACTTTAATGTACAAACCCCTTTTACATCAGAGTAGTATCTCTCCGTAGCATCTTTTTTTTTCCCAACCACACATTATCTTCTACATTGATCTATGCTTTTAAGCTTGATCGATTAGCCCCGGCTGTACTACAGCTTGTTCCCCTCTGCTTCAAGAACCCGAATGCTGAAATATCTGAAACCGTTCTCCGTCACAGACAGTGAATGCGGGAGAAAGGATCACACCTTTTGTATGGAACAAAACCCTCTATCAGCTGCTATAGACTCGTGCTGGACGCTTCCAGGAAGTTCGTCCCAGTGGATGAGCCCGTGCTGGATTGTCCCAGCAGCGCCGTGCTGGGGACAGCCCGGGGCCGACGTGGCCCTCGGGAACAGCGGCTGCGCTGCTGCTGCCGCACCAACACCTCCACGGGGACAAAACCAGGCCAGACACGGGCAACAGATCCACCTGGCTTTGCCAGCATTTCAAACTGGCTCTAAATCACAGAACCACGGAGGTTGGGTAAGAGCTCTGAGTTCGACCCCAAGACCCAACACCACCGTATCACCCGCGGCACTGAGTGCCACGTCCAGTTTTTGCTTGAACTCCTCTAGGGACGGTGACTCCACCACCTCCCTGGGCTGCCCATTCCAGTGTCCGATCACCCTTTCTGGGAAGAAATTCCTCCTGATGTCCAACCTACACCTCCCCTGGCGCAGCTTAAGACCATGTCCTCTTGTCCTATCGCTGGTTGCCTGGGAGCAGAGCCCGACCCGCAGCTGGCTGCACCCTCCTGTCACGGACTTGTGGAGAGCGATGAGGCCTCCCCTGAGCATCCTTTCCTCCAGGCTGAGCCCCTACAGCCGCTTCTTACAGGACACGCGCTCCAGACCCTTCCCCAGCTCCGCTGCCCTTCTCCGGGCTTGCTCCACAGGGAGCGCTGGATGAAGCTGGACCCCAGCACCCCTGAGCCGGCGGGGCAGGAACCCTCTCCCCAACTCCCCCGATCCCGCTTTTCCAGGCTGCGTTCGGGGCGTGGGGCGGGGGGTGAAACTTCCTATTAAGGGCACGGCGGCCGCGGGCCCGCAGCTCTGCGGCGCCGCCATGGCGGGGCCCTCCCTCG
>VXBT01008027.1:1617292-1670880 GCA_013400235.1 Oriolus oriolus | reverse complement strand
AGGCCCCGCGCGCGTGCGCGCGCAGCGTGCGGCGGTTGGTGCGTCCCGCGCGCGCTGCCCGGGCCCGGCCCCGGCCCTTTTCCCAGTCCCCGTCCCGTTCCCTTCCCCAGTCTCCGTCACCTTGTTCATCCCGATCCCTGTCCCTGTCCCCGTCCCCGTCTTCTCCCTGGGCGGTGGGATCCGGCGCTGCCCTTCTCGTGTGCCGGGGGCCCTCAGGCTGCGGGGTCACGGCCCGTCCCGGGAAGGGCCGCTCGGCCGGGCTGTGGCGCTTGTTTGAATTTATGTCGGTGCTTCTTCAGAGGGTTCCCCGTGCGCGCAGATGATTTATGGAGAAACGTCGGGTTTCAGCGTCGATAAAGTGCTGGGAATTGCATGGAAGGGAAGGCGGGGAGGCGTCTGGGGGCTTGGGAATGAGACTCAAGCTGTTGAGACTTTTCCGCTTTGAAAAGAGAGCTGCATGTACTGGTGGTGACTGCAACACCTAATGGATGCAGAATTTGAGGGAGAAAGACATGAAGGAAAGGAAAGTTGTTTTTTTCCCCCGCTGCTACTGATTTTGAACACTTTGGGTTAATATCTACCCTTTCCACATTTTCTTTAAAAATCAGTATTAGTTAGAAGTATTTTTTTTTTCAATGTGCATCTGGTCTTTTTGGGGAACACTGATACCTAACATGCAATTATGGCAGGGTACAACTAAACCAACCTAGCAGCTGGATGATGTTAAGGGACATGGATTGGCTTCTCCCTGATCTCATCCGTCTATTTCCACATATTCATCTACCCTGGTGAGAGGGCGGGGAACTAGAGCTAAAGAAAGCCATTTGTACACAAAAGTGATTCGCTTCTGGAGGAACAGACAGGCTTTTAGGAGATAGCTGCATTTTTTGGGATAGTCTAATCATACCCTTCATCTTTTGGATTATGGGGTTTTACAGGACAAGTGCTGGTAACCTGTGAAACAGCAGGAATAACAGCTTCCAGTGAATAGGAATATGATGGAAGGATAGTTATTTCTTGAGGAAACATGAGGGTTTTGTACCTTCTCAGTGATGCTTGTGGTGATACAACCCTGCGTGCTCATTTTCTGTGTCCAGCTTCTCTTTTCTGCTCACTACAGCACAGATTGCCACCTCATCACAGCCCTCGAGCATCACTCTGTAAGGACTGGTGGGATTTGGGGGGCCTGCAGAAAAGCAGCAGCCTGTGGAAATCCAGTCTTTGTGAACAGGGATCCTGTTCAGAGCTCTCCAAGAGGTGCAGAGGGACAGCCCTGCCTGATGTACAGCACCATGCTCCTCTTTGTCTTGCGTCTTTTAAAAAAAGCCGCAATTGTTTATGAAGGACATGAGGATTGCAGTAGCCATAAACCTGCAGAATCCTTGGAGCTGTGCCATCATCTTTACATTTGCTCCCTCTGGAACCATGCCATGATCCAAAATTTGGGCTTTCTACTGAGCCAGAAGACTGAGAGGACTGAAAGAAGAATTACCTTCCAATGACATATGTGGATTTGGAAAAATAGGTGACGTTTGTGATAGTTATGCTTTCAACTTCCATCTCCTCACAGCTCTTATTACTTGCCTGTTGTATTTTGGCACTGGGCTTTTTACTCTGGTGAAACTTAATCTGTGTTTTCAGAATATATATCCATACCCCTCCACATCCTCAGAGTGGTGAGCATCAGCATTTTTTTCCATTTGTGGGAGTTTCTGGTTCTGTTCCCTCCACTTCTTTTGATTAGGTCTTTTCCCTTACTCTCTTTTTCTTATCCCACTCACCTTTTGGACCCGTGTCTATTTATTTGTCTGGTTTCTGTTAACTTGCCCCTGGCTCTATGCTTGTCTAGGGGGGTTCACTACTGCAGGGTTTCCATTCCCTGCCTTTTATTGCCTCAAATTGTAATGGACTTGTCTCACCTTAGGATGTTTGTCAGCAGGAACACAGAACTCATCCTTTCTGGGCATGGGTTTGCTCTGAAGAAAAACCTTCAACTTCCTTTTCTTCCACTGTTTCTTTGGAAGGAATTGGCTAATAATCCTTACTCCAGCAGGATCATGTAAGTCCTTCATTTTATCTTGGCTGTGATGCTCAGAATACAGGCAAATACAGAGCTTTCAGGGAAGTTTGTTGTTTTTCCATGCTCTAGGGCTGGGTGACACTGCTGATGGCCTTTGGCAGCACTCTGGGACACTGCTACTCAAGTGGCAGCAGCTTAAGGAGAGATGAGAGGATCTGGACTGTGGTAAGGCTGTCACTGCATTTCTCCTGCCCAGGTGAAATCTAAACACTTCCTGGAATGCTTTGGAGCAGAGGGACAGCATACCTGTGGCTGTGAATGTCTAATCCCGGCATTGTCTGGACTCTTACTGTTTGTATGTTTAGGGCACAACAGCCTCACACGCCAAGTATCCCTTTGCTGAAATTCTCTCCCCTGGAACAACGCAGGTGTGATGCTCAGGTTGTGTTTTCCCAGGGCAGCATTCCATAGCATCGGTAGCATTAGGAATTAGGGCTCTGCCTGAAGATTCCCTGCTCCTGCTGCAGCCTCCTCACGTCTACAGTGTTTGCAGACTGTGAGCTACAAAGGAGTTCAGAGAACTCTGGGACAAGTGACGTACCCCGTGTGCCTCTGCCCTGGCTGTGCTCCAGGCCTTTTCCCTGTCTCCCTCTGCCAGGTACTCCCTCAAATCACACGCAGCCTTGGGATGAGTTCAGATGATCAGTGACATTAATGTTATTGTAAATGAGATAACAACATGGTCAAAGAATGCAACACATCAGATGTGGTTCTGAAAGACAAGATACCAAAGGGGAAAACTGCAAGCAGGGGTGGAGTGAGTGTCTGTGGGGAGATCAGGATGTTGAGGGAGGCTGGACAAATGGAGCATGACTTTTCTTTTGTTGCCTATATCTGCTTTTCCCTGATGGAGGAAAAACCACAATAGATTTCATGTAGTGAAGGTAACTCAACAGCCAAGTATTTTATGCTAATCCAGTATGTGCAAACCCACAGGCAGCCGGCTACTCAGCTCCCAAACGCAGAACAGCTCTGACTTGCACCTTCAATTCCTGCAGCAGCAATTACCAGCACAATTACCTACTCTGTCCTTCAGCAAACCGGGACCTTCCAGAGGAGTGTTTTGAAGTGTGTCCAGTGTTTGCACTGGGTGTGCTTCCACAGGCACAGCACAGCCTTAGCTGCCCACAGAGGTTACAAAGTACATTCAGTTCAGCCTTGCACTTGTTTCTGCTCCCTCCTGCCTTTTCACAGTGATTGTATTTTGCAATATTCAGATAGAAACGCTGGCAAAATGTTAGTAGAAGCAAATTAAGGGAGTAATTCAGTTCAGAGGGGCTGCTGACACCACAGGTTGATGCCCTACAGGGCCTGGTGTGCAGCTGGCAGGGACACAACATTCCATAGGGCTTTTTCCAAAGGAATGAGTGATGTGTGAGTACAGGTCACCTCCTGCCCATTCACTTCAGCGGAAACAGGTCTGACTGCAACCACCAGAAAACAAATGAGTACCAAGAAAGTGACTTTCAAAACCACATTTAAATTAAGACCTAAAGTGAAGAGTAAAGAGCAGTGTCTGCAGAACATTCTTTTTGCATAAATGCATTATGTGGGTACAAGGGTAGCATTGAATTATTCGGAATGGCATTTTCCTCTGGAAATTACCCTTAATAAGTGTTCAGTGTGGGTGAAAGTTCACAGAAACTTTAGAAGTAAACTGGTTCCTTCTAAAGCTGCCTGGAGAGCTCAATGGGAGCAGTTGCAGGGCCTGCTGTGAGACAGGATTAAGCACATGTGGTTTCACTTCTAGTTGGACCAAAACTGAAAAACTCCAACTTACCCTATGCTCCCTCTAAAAATGGCAAGGAGTGTTCTCCATGTGGAGTCTTGGAACTGCTTCAGATTCCTCCTGTCTGTCATGAGGACAAGAGCTCAGGCCCTGGAAATCAAGGCTTGTTCTTTCTGTGTTATTCCAACATTCCCAGCACAACAGTATCCCGCAGAAAAAGATTAATAGGCCTCGGACACACAACAACTGGAATTCAGTTCTTAGCAAACAGCAAATACTGTCTGATCTCAGACCTTTTACCGAAAGGATTCCAGAAGTAAAACAGGAAAATGTTTTTCATCAATGTCAGCAAAGGGTGATTTTGCCTCAGTTCAGAGCATCTCTAGGTACTGAAAAATACTGAGGGCTGAAGTCTACAAAGAAACATTTTCTTACACCTAAGCAGCTAAAAATATCCAGAGTAGGTAAAAGTCCTTTCAAGACAAAGAACCCCTTCAGAATAATTATCTTTCACAGACATCTCTTTCTGGGCAAGGAAATGCACAGGAAAGCAAAGGCATCAATCACGTGTTATTACAGTCCTGGTGCTTAAAATAGAACCCATTTCTTCACCTGACTACTGAACAGGCTTTCAGGAGTCACAGGGGACATTTACTGACACCTCCATATGCAGCATGGTCCTGTCTGTGGCAAGAAAAGGAGCTTCTGGAGCTGTTGCTGTGGTCTCAGATCTATAGGTACTGCTTGCTGCCTATCCAGATGGGAGAATGCACAAGAACTGGAGTCTAATGACATTTTATTAATTCTTTTTCATGCCTGAGGCCTCTAATGAGCTAAGTGAAGAGCCCTAGACTGAAGCTTTAGTTACACTGTCCCTTTAATCTGGGACGTGCAGCAGTGCTGCTGAGTCACCCCTCCTCTCTCTACCCTCATTTACTTACTCCTGTCCCTCCCTTATGCTGGAATAAGCATTTTTTCTAGCTCTGTAGAAAACTGATCTGTATTAAAAATGACACGATTTCCTTAGCTTTGTTTACTGCATCAGCACTGGCACTTGTGCCAGCACAAGCCGAGTGCATTTTGATGGCACTGCTGTTTATTTGTGCTGGTGGGGTCACACCGCGGTTCTGCCACTCACAAATGCAGAGTGCAGAGCTGAATTTCAGAAAGAAAGGGTGGAAATTCTCTAAACACAGTTTTGTACCACTGAGGAGGCTGTTCTCCATAATTTTGCTAGTCCTGTGTCCGCAACATGTTAACAACAGTTGTAATAATGTGAAAATGGGAAGCCTGTACGTGGTTATCTGAAAACTGCAAATTCATTCTGGCTTTCTGCACACTGCTGCATGCAGGCAGGCCCACAGCATCTGCATGGAACAGGGACAGAAGAATTTGTGCTATAAAATATATATTAAAAAGTTATCAGTGGTTCAACCCTTATCTTTAAAAATACCTTGACCAGAGGACCGAAGAATGTGCTCATGCAGGCAAGTGATAGAGAGATCTCACAATGCTTTTGGGCAACTCCCTGCCATCCCATCTCCCAGAGGAGGCTGCAGTGCCTGTGCTGGAACAGAACCCTGGCTTTCACAAAGCTGCACCTATGTGGTTTGTGTGGCATTTGCAGGGAGCACTGCTGCCCACTTACGCTTAATCAGAGTTACCTACCACAAATTCTCCCCTCCAAGCACCCTACAAAGAATGAGAGCCACTATTTCGAGTTTCAATCACTCCATCTCCCACACAGAGATAACGAGCTGGGTTGGCGTCAGCTCTGATGGCAGCAACCGGCACCAGACCCCGAGATTGTTGCTATTAGGACAAAACAGCTGCTCCAATTCAATACCATCAGGAACTGCAGGGAACAGAGTCAATATTTACCCAGTCAGAAAAGGTGCTGGAGAAGACTTGACAATATTTTTCGCAGCATAAGAAAGTGGGAGAATGTCTAAGTGAACAGTTTCCATCATGTACTACAGGAATATTTTTAGTAGTGAAAGATACCTGTAAGAAGAAAGTTTTCTCACATTTAGTTTAAAATTTAAATTCTTGTAGAAAGGGGAAAAGTTCTGAAGAAAGCTTTTCATTACTATTATTACTATTATATTTACATTTTATAAGCAAACTGAAAACTTCACTTTTTACCTCCATGTTTGTAAATGAAAAAATAATGTATCACTTTCCTGCACTATTCCAGTGCAGCATTCAGGCTGGAAACACAGTTCAGAAGTCCTGCCTGCAGTATTCCATTAGCATAAGCCACCTTTAAAGTCAAAGAAAAATAAGAATGCTCCTATTCCTGGTTTTCACTAATCCCAATGCACGTACATTCATACATGCGAAAGAACTTGGCACGAACTGCTAAAACCAAACTGATGTTGTAGGGTTTAATTTCTTCCATCTACAAGAATCTACAATTATAAAAGTCTCATCTTCAAACTTTACAGCACATTTACATTAGCAAATACCCCACAGCTTTCCTCACTCCTCCACTTCTGTACAAATCATATACAATGAAAAGTTTCGGTTTTCGTTGTACAAACATCATTTTACACTTTAATACAGGTGAAAATATTGTCCTCTGGCACCTCGTTTCCTCCGTGGTGCCTGTGTATGACAGTACAGAGCACTTTCAATCCATGCTTCCGAAATCTTCAGCTCAAGTAACACAGACTGGTGAACAGGCCACAGCTTCTGCAACTGCAAAGTTTTAAATAATGAGAAAAATCTCCCACTTGTTTGTATAACAATCAACAGTTTATTAATGGATATGGTGAAATTTTAGCTATCCACCAAAGATGTGTAAAAAATTGTCATGAAAGTAAAAATAAATAAAGCTGTTTTTAAATCAGTCTTGTTTTACATTTCAGTTCAGAATGCAACATTGAACACAAAACTGTCATTGAAGTTTTAAAGAAGTCTACCGATACCCAAATTACAGCTTTTATGACAAATCTAATGAGAACTGAAACTGATTTGGTTTTAGGTTTAAAGACTTTCACATTCAAATACAGTGTCTCGTTTAGCACAACACTTCCTTTGACAGTGATGGGCAACAGTGATGACATATTGCTGTATTTTGACATAAGGCACTATGATATGAATATGCCATACACTTGCCTTATGTCACATATATCCATTGTTGACCAGTGACTTCTGTCAAATACAAAATGAAAAAGTTTCAGAATACAGTGCATTTTAATGAAGGACATCATGTGAAGTCTTCCAGCAAATGTTTTGAAGACATTTTGAAATACGAGCCTACATTTTAACATAAGCTTTTGTCATGCTGCTTTTTTTTGCGACATCACTGGGGGGAAGAGACTCATCATCCGTCACTAAGTCCCAAAACACATTCTCAACCATCCTGCTCTGTTCGATTGCAGTCACTGCTCTTGACACAAACGACCCAGAAACTTTGTTCAAGTTCTCCTACAAACGTGTACATTCACAGCAGTCATTCGCTCTCGTTCTCCTTTTGTTTGGCACCTGGGAACAGAAGAGGAAAGCAGCTGTGATTTCCTTGGGCACACAGAACTGGAAAAGCTCATTCCAACTGCTGCAACTTTCCCTGGATGCATTACCAGAATCTGAGTACTGAATGCAACATTTTTAAAAAATAAACTGCAGGATTGCTAAATGCCAATGTGAGACAGAGCGAGGGAGGCTCGAGACCATCATTGCTTTAACTTCATTGCTAAGTCCAAGTAACCCTCCTGGCAAGTTACTCCAAGTGACTTTGAAGATTCTCCCCAGCACAAAAAAAAAAAATTCGTTTAAAAACTCCCAACTAAAAACCCACAGCCCAAACCTGTCCCTCAGCCTAGAGCCAAGCTTAATCATCATAACAGCCCCAAAAAAATGAGTCCTGCTTCAGCACAGACTATCTAAGAATTCAGTTGAACTACACTATGTTGATGGACCCATTTTTCCTGGCTCAGAGGCAGATTTTGCTTACAGCAGGGATCTGAGAGACCTGTCCAGCAGGACTGTGCAGTATCTCACCTCCTCTCCAGGTACTCAAACATGCTGGGCAACGGCTGAATCCTATCATGAGCTTGGATTCAGCATCCAACTCTACAGAGCAAGAATCTCTTGCCAGAAACCTGGAGTTGCTACTTGTAATGTATAATCAAACACTGAAAGATTCATTAAATGCATCCAGTTTTCACACCACAACTGCTACTTTTTTCCCAAACACAGGCTGGTCTTAATTCCTGCCAGTCAATAAATTTTCCTTTCCAGTCTGTGAAGAGAACTGTACACACAATTTATCTGGTGTTCTTAGGAGCTATGTCCCACTTCATACTCTACAAATCAGATTTACATCGCAGACATCCTCCCTGCGTGAGAGAAATTCTAGTCTAAAATTGGGCAGTTGCCTGTGGAAATGCAGTCTAATACTTAACTGCTCCCCAAAACCACCCTCCCTCACCTCATCTCTTCCAGTGGCATAATGCTGCCCTCTCTGTTGCTCTAACCCCTGTCCTCAGTACCAGACTGTTCTGTGGGCAGGTTCAGTGTGCCAGGCTGACCAAACTGCAGCTTTTTTGCTGGCTCAGTTTCCTGTTAGCCCTGAGTTACAGCAGCCCAGGGATCTCAGAGCGTGGTGCTGCCCCGGAGTGGGAGCAGGAGCTGCCCTTTGCAGTAATTCCAGAGCACTTTTAGATCAGCCCAGAGTTCCAACGCAGGTGTCCACGTAATTCCAGTACAACAAAGCTCTTGGTTTGTCAGTATCCAATTGCATCTTTTCTGTCTGAACCTTGCTCCATTAGCACTAAATTCTGCTCTCCTGGGATCCTTCCACCCTCCAGTCACAGATGAAACTCCTTCCTCTGCCTGGAGAGGCACTGGCTGCCTGTCTTTACACCTCCCTCTTCTTTCCCTTCTCAAGGATTCCATCTGACCCAGACCTCTGGGCTGATTTCTCATCCATGCTTTCACAGAGAGCTGAGTTCCTTGCTCTGCTCTTGCTCTTCCAGGTCATTAAAAGGAACCAGATGTACTGACACAATACCTCCAGCAGTATCACTGATTACTTCTCTTCAGAACGCAAATATTACTATTTAAACAAGGCACATTATCTTTTTTGGTTCTTTAAGTCTACAGAGAGAAAACACGTTTACATAATTATGTTATCTATCAGGGCAGGTAAGAGATTTCAGTTAAGCTCACATTTAGACTCTTTTTTTTTGAAGGATATATCTGGCTCTATTTGTCTGATTTTTTTCTTTTTTGATGCAAAATGGTAATAATCCTCGAGACATTTTGCCTTCCTCACAGAGCCAAAACAGGGCTTTGCTTTAGCTCTTGTGACACTGAAGTAATTTATGTGGTCAAAGTGAAGTTATAATTAAGAACATAAAGCAGGTTAAGAACTTGGGCAAAACTTAAAACCAAAACCAAACAAAACCCAACCAAACATACCCCCAACAACCAAGATAAAAGTAGCAGAAATAAACCTACCACTGGATACTCTTGTTAAAAGGAACCTGATCACGTTTAGATTGATCACTAGAGATTTAACTGGATCACAATAGAGCTTTTTACTGGAAGAGTTCTGGTGGGATGAGGTGCCATCTCTGACTTAAGTTGTGCCAACCAAAACCCCCAGCACAGCTGGACAACAGCAAGGCTCCAAGAAGATATTTTTTAGTGGAAAACACAGCTGTACCCACACTTGGCCAGAGTACAGAAACTAAGAAGGTGGGAAAGGTGCCCTGTTGTAGATGTTGTCTATACATTCAGCTTCATCCTGTTAAAACATTAATCAAGACCTTTTTTTTCTCTAGAAAAAAGATACATGAACAGCAGGGACATTCATGAAGCTTCTGCACATCCTCCTCAGTGAACAGGAGACTGATAATTAATATTCTGTCATCTTTTGCCTGAAATGACTTGTGCATTTAAGAACTATAATCAGTTACAAAAGTTGAAAATCAGACATTTATTACTGTGAAATAAATGAAAGCCAGCAGGGTCTCTACAACTACCTGAAAGGTGGCTGTAGTCAGGTGGGGGTTGGTCTCTTTTTCCAGGCAACAACTGACAGAACAAGAGGACACAGTCTTAAGCTGTGCCAAGGGAAATTTAGGTTGGATGTTAGCAAAAAAGTTTTTTACTGAAAGAGTGATAAAGTTCTGGAATTGTCTGCCCAGGGAGGTGGTGGAGTCACCATCCCTGGATGTGTTTAAAGAAAGACTGGATGTGGCACTCAGTGCCATGGTTTAGTTGAGGTGGTGTTAGGGCATGGGTTGGACTCGGTCATCTTGAAGGTCTCTTCCAACCTGGTAATTCTGTGACTCTGTGTGATTCTGGGTGTGCACACCACCAGTGCCTCATGGCAAAGCCCCGAGGGCAGATCCATACCTGCAGGTGTGAGTACCAGAGCTTGTAGGATGTCAGAGAGGGAGATGATACCCACAATGCTATCAGCTTCATTCACTACCACCAAACGATGAACCTGCCAGCAGGGAGAAGAGTCTGAGATATATTTACCTGATTTAAAGTAGACAAAGCAAAGAAAAACAAACAAAACCCCTAAAGTATGAAAACAAGTAGGAAAAAACAATCCAAAATGGTTCAAAATGTCAGTAATAGCAATTCTCTCACAGCAACACAAACATGCTTGCCCTACATAAATGAAAACAGCGCATGTTTAAAAAGCACACAGCTATCTGACACGGCAACAGAATCTGATTTGAAGTGACATGGAAGTTGAGATCTAGGTCTTGAAAATACTTCTGCTCTCAAAATATGCCACTCACATCAAACACTTTTCCCCAAGTTACAGCCTCTGCCCAACTCAGCCTGTGATCTCCAAAAAATTAGATACAGTAATTAAATAAGAATTCCTTCTGAAAAATACTTCCTAATTTTCTCAGCAGAGAGGCACAGCACTAAAACTTGTATTTTAACATCTCTGAGTTGGTTTTAACTTAATTTTTCTCACAGGACTACACAATGGAAAGTGAGTGCCAGATTGGTTTTAAAACAATTTGTTTCAAACAGATTGTTTAAGACAGAAAAAGGATTCAATTTGTCTATGCAAATAAACACAAGGACACGACTCGGAAGAAAGATTTATCAACAGTAAGACTGTATTTTCAAATAATGATCTTATCCTTACAAACCTCTTCTTTGGAACATCTGACACTACAAAACTTTTGTCCTAATTGCAGGGAAATTAAGTGGATATTCCCATATCCTGAGACTCATTTGCCTGTGCAAGCTGTGAAAAGCCACTGCAGAACCAGGAAAGTGTGTGTCCAAAGTTCAAAGCCTACTTTATGTTTACTTTTACCCAAGTGAATTATCTCTCTTCACTATTAAGTTGAGAGGAAAATATTTTATTTTTGATGAAACTATGCTGGTGGTATTTTAGACAGGTTTGTTAGTTTATATGTGCACATGATTAATAATTTTATTCCTCTCTCAGTGTAATGAATTCAAGAAAAATGGACAATGTAATTGTTCCATTTGTTTAATTGCTTGTAAGATCAAGCAGTTGTCTGGCAGCTAAAAATAGCTTTGTAGTAGTTTTGACTGACTCATTTTTACATGTAATCTCACTGTGTTTAGACTGAACGAGAGGGTAGGAGTTGTTCTTAAAACCCAAATGTCTAAAGCTTCTTAAAATACCAATAAAATAATCCAAGTTTGAAACCTGTGTATCAGCAATGCTAAAATTATTCAATTTCAGGGGGAAGCTCAAGCAAATGCAGAAAGTTACAAGCAGAAATTGCCTAATGAGGTTCTAAGGGCTTGTTAACAAAGTGGAAGTTTTCCTCGTATCAAGTATATGCCTGGTTACAACCCTAAAAAATAAATAAATCTTGTAATTGATGAAGTTAAGGCATCTAAATGGAGCTGATCACACCTCAGAGATGACTGAAACTGGGAATATTGATTTTCTTCTGCACAGAAGCCTTACAGGGAAGACTTACAAACTCATTCACATCTCTGTGTAAGGAAGTTCCCAGTACTAACAAGATAAACAGCACCAAAAGAATGGACATCACACAGATACAAAATTTACAAGAGCAGTTAGCGAAGGCTTCCTCACAAGAATTTGCTTTATGGCCCTGTTTCACAGCACTTCTACGAGAGCAGTGCAGGATTCCATATGCATTAACAAATTGCACCAAATAAATTTCCTGAGCCAAGCTATAAACTGGAGGTTAACAAATTATTTGTCTCCAAAACTTATGGCAGGCTTGGAAGAAACTTGGGAAAGCTCTGCATTCAGTTTAGTTAATGCCATAAAACAGAAATGCAAATAATTGAATATTATTACAGATACACCATAAAATATTTTGCACATCCCTACAAGCATCTAAAATCTGAATCTATAGAGCAGACTGAGACCTAACACACATAATTATAAACATCAAATATTTATAATTATTGAAATACTTTCACCAAGTAATCAAAACAACTTAGAGAGGATAAATTTGTACTGTTTATCAGTTTCATAACACAAATTGTAACTTATTGTGCAGGGACTCACCTCAGCCTTCACTATTCTATCCACAATGGTCTCCAGTGTTTCCAGCATACTACACTTTACAACACCTTCAAAATACTGAGAGCGGTGCTGTAGGGCTTGTGTCACCGTGATATCTAAGTTATTATACGTTTTTTCAGCAGCAAGATTCTGCAAAGAAATACAAACCCAGGCCTCATCAGACAGCTCAGTAATTAGTAACAAAGCACTCAATAAAGTAAATATTTTGGCATCAAGTAGATAGGCATTTCTGGTCTAAGCTGAGTCCATTCCAAGTAACATATTAAACAAAGCAGATGCTCTTCAGCTTCAGATTCTGGGAACCGTCAAACACAATGATGCCAAACACCATCTGACACACTGGGTTAGCTGATAAAACTGGTGATATGCATTAGACCAGTGAAAATCGTACTTTGTATCTCATCTTTGGCTTGGTGTCACTCATCCTGCTTTTGCCATGCGCAGCAAATGTAAAGGTGAAGCTCTTTAGAAGCTCTCACATTTCACACCACACAGAATGTACAATTTTTTTGTTGTTTGTTTTTAACAGGACAGGGGAGGACACCAACTGCTCTGAACACCACCCACAGAGTAGATCTTAGTGGCTGAGATCTAAGTGGAGAGCAAATCCATTCTTCACCTTTCTAATTTGTGGGCTCAAACTCCCTCTCCTGGACTCAGCTGGTGCCACCATTCGATGACAACTGTGTGTGTGGGTGTATTTTAGTAAGTACTGTAAGAATAATATAAATTAAATCCCATCCCCACCACTAAAAGGAAGAGATTAAAAGAATTTGAAAGCTGACATTTTTAACTTTCATTCTAAGAACAGGACCATGCCTACAGTGAGGGGACTCTGTCCAGACCTGCTAAAGCTTTCTGTGGGTGAGACCATAGTGGTATTTCAGCAGGGTTGGCACACCCTGGCCTACTGATTTTGCTGCTGAGACACTGAAGGAAGAACAAAGACAGAGCTTTTAAATTAAAACACTAGACCAAGCAATAAAATTAAATTAATTTTTGGCTAGAAGATACTCGGGTCAAGTATTTTGATTGAATTACACTGAACATGACAAAACAGGTTTGAGATGATCATGAAGATAAAAGCAATTTTAGTTAATTCATTTAACCAGGTCCTAATGAAGGACATTGAGAGGACATAAAAAGCCTCTGCAAACTGAAGTCACCCTACACACAATGACTAGTGAAATACAAAGCTATTTCTATACATCACTCCATTCCCAGGTTTCTCCAATCAAGAACCTGAAAATGAATTCAGAACTCTCAAAATGAGAGAAATCTACCAGAAATCTATCAACTCAGCCAGCCATACAGGCATAGCTTCAACCACCAAGTAAGCATATTAGCCACATGGTTAAAAGTTAAGAATCACCATCTTGGAAATTCTGTGTTTATTGGGAGATTTAAATTACATTTTGTTTTCCTCTTTTAAAGTTGAAGATCAAGTTGAAGCAGACTGATGAAAACCTGGAAGCTCAGAGGTGATTATCTTCTAAGAATAGAACCTTTTCCCCCCCATTCAATAAGCAAACTAGGACATGTGAGGAAAATCCCAAGCAAGCAATAGATGCTGTAACTCTTTCCCATGTTACTAGCTACGAGTAAATAATTACATTCTAAAAATTGTATCTTTGTTGTGTGGGCTTTTTTCCCAGTTCCCAAAACATATTTTTCCAAATAAATGATCCAACATCCCTAAAAATTCTATTAATTTTTGTTGCCTCATCACTCAAAATGAGAAAAGACATGAAAAACATAAGGAACCCTCTTCCTCTTGGTGTCTTTCTGAAGAAGAATGGGAAATGAAGGAAACGTGTCCTGCCTCAAAATCTAACACAGTTACAAAATAAACTGAAACACTGAGTCCACCAACTGTGAAATCTCATTGTCTTTGATACATCAGGTCCTTCTCCCCACAGCTACTGCCTATTCCCTGACACGCTTTTATGGCAGAACAGGATCTTACACAGTAGAGAATCCCAAATAACAAAGACAAATGCTTAGAAATGACAGGCAAGAGCAGTGATATCACAAAATTTCCAGTATTAAGAGCAATGTTTGCAGCCAGAGATTTTTATAAGCTTAAAGTATTTCCACTTGGGACTATTCTCCATTTTACTGAAGACCTTCTAGGCAATGTTTCAGACATCTGGATTCTTCATTAGTGCAGCTGGTTGGTGGCAACTTGGGCAGTGAAATCTCTAAAAAATAATGTAGTTGTCAGATGCTGCAATTAGAAAGCAGGTGCACACAGCTGGGAGGGGACAGGGATAAAAAAAAATATATATATTTCAAGTTTCTGAAAGCCGTGAGAATAGAGGAGGCCTTGTTCTCGTAAGCTTGTAAATCATGACATGAATCTGACTACGCTGCTGGAATCCTGAGGGAAATCCAGAAACAGTGTCCTGGATTAGATCTAAGGCAGAAGGAATACCGATGCATGACTCTGCAGTCAGAGACACAGAAGGATGGGCCAAGTAGTTTTTAGATCACTGAGAAGGTCAAACTGTACAAAGTACTCAGACTGCACTGAGAAATCCGCATTCTCTTTGAGAACAGAGTGTCACGTGGCAGCAGCTGGAAAAAGGAAGTCCTCACTCAAAAATAGAAACAAACAAAAAGAACAGAACAGTTCAGCTGTGAGGAACCTACGATGATCACCTGGTCCAAGTGCCTGACACTCCAGGGAGGAGCAAAAGCTGAGGCACTTTATTAAGGGCACTGTCCAAGTGCCTCGTGAACACTGACAGGCTTGGGGCATCGATCCCTCTGGGAAGCCTGTTCAGTGTTCAACCACCTCTTGGAAAACAAATGCTTCCTAAAGTCCCATTACACCCCTGCAGTGTGACTTTGAACCATTCCCACATGTCCTGCCCCTGCATCCCAGGGAGAAGAGCTCAGCACTTCCCTCTGCATCTCCCCAGGAAGCCTCAAGAGCAGTGAGCCCATCACCCCTCAGCCTCCTTTTCTCCACACCAGACAAACCCCGAGTCCTTAGATACTCCTCATAGGATATTCCTTCCAGCCCTTCCACCAGCTTTGACCCCCTCCTCTGGATTATGCCCAGCCAGATATAATTTTGGGTAGCATCTAGAGCAGTAGAAGCCTGTGTGCAAATAGTACTACTAGGGATAACTTAAATAAAAGTTGTAATAAAAAAAAATGACATGCAGGATGAGTTGGATCTCTTTCACTCAGTTTGTTAACTACAGCCCTAAGAATAAAATAAAATTGTCATACTAACAAATTAATTTGCAAATGCTTACTACATATAAAGTATTTAGTAGAATTTAAGAGATATACTTACTATTACATCAAATTTGGAATAAATATCTACAACTTTTCCTAAAAAGAAAAGAAAAACAAAAGTTAACAAAGTGGTTAAAATACAGAATCAGTTTTCTTGCTTCCTGCTTTCATCTGTTATAATTACACAGAAAGAAGGTCAAGAAGGAAAGACTGAAAAACCACCCCAAACAACCGATCAAATAATGAAATTCTTCTGAGCTCATCAGCCCACAATTTGCCTAAGTATTTCTTTATATTTCCTTTCTTTCCCCATGCCTTTTTAATGATTTCTTTTTAACTCTTTCTTGTGTTTTCCCCCCACCCCAGCATCAATCCAGGGCTCAGCACCACTTCTCTTCCCACACTTTTGTACACACCTGACTCATCCACAACAGGTAACGCCGATATCCTTCGCTCTACAAATATATTCAAGGCTTTAATGATAGGAGTGTCTGGATGTATGAAGGCAATGTTGTGATAAGTTCCTATTCCAAGTTCATCCAGATTCTTCTTCATAAAGGCAGGCTTTGGCATCTCTGACATCTAGGGGAGTCAGAAGGAATTATTTACATTTACATTCACTCATCCATTTGCAGACTCCAAGTGATGGTTACAGGTCACTGCAGTTTCCTGCTACCAGATTAATACAAAACCTAGACAAGCTCAGATCTGAGGAGTTTCTGTTCAAAGCAGCTCTAAATTAAGACACTGTAACTAAGATTTTTGCTCCCTTTTTTTGTAGTAACACATCACCAAAAACTGTAGATCCTAAGCTATGTCATTCCCACTAAAACTGAAGAGACAAGATAGAAAAGCATTAATCTGAATATTTATTCTGAACTCTCGTTGCTTGGTTTGGCCTCCTGTTCATTGCTGTGACTAACATTACTACTAAGAGTAATGACAATCTTCTCTCTGGAAGACAATTCATTTTTCTCCTCACAGAAACAAGCTTCTGAAGCTGAGGAGATGTTCCAGAAAGGACAGCAAATTAATCCAACAGACAAGTCCTTGGCATTTAGGTTTCTTTAAAGGACTGAAACAAAGTAAAGGTAAAATATAGGCCTTATATGAAGCTTTAATTTCCCTGCTACTAATAAAAGATACACACAGACACAATGAATATGGAACTTCATCAAGGAATCCCTGCACTAAGACTTTAATTACTTAATTACATGTCTACTGTGGGGAAAAATCAGTTAAGCACAGCATAGCTTTAAATACTTACAAAAAGCTGGAGGAACTTGAGGATTCTTTTATGGGTAAGTATATAAAGTGCATTTCCACTGACTGGATCTATAACTGGCAATCTGTGGATTTTGTTTTTGATCAACGAATATACAGCATCAAAAAGGCTGAGGAGAAAAACATTTTATTTTTTTAATGAATTCTAGCTAACAACAAGTAATGCCATGTGATATATATGCAAACATTTACAAACCCACATGAAGTATATGTGGTAACTATTTGCATTATCTTTAATGTTACAAAAAACAGAAGTTGAGGGATTTCAAATTAACTTTTGCAGCTTTTTGTTTTGCAACACATCAACAACTACATGCTCATGGAAATCTAAATCCATTAAAAAAACATGATGCAAAGTTCATTTTGTGGTATAAAGTATAGCAGAAATATTTCTTCACAAGTGTAAATTGTTTTCCCAGCAAGTGCTGTGCTTGCAGAATCCCTGCACTCAGACTGGGTCTTTCTGTTCACAGACAAAAAATGAAAAACAGAGTTCCTGCACTTAATGAACCTCAATCCCAAACTTCTGCAACATGTTTTACAAAGAGTATTTTTATGGCTACGTGCATATATGAAATTAACCCAAAACAATTATCTAATAATTTCACTGAATTATCACTGGGGATTGGCAAAAAGTTATCCTTAGGAGATCTAAAACATTCCCATGCACTGCAGACTAGGATTTAGCAACAATCCAACCTGTGCAAGTCTGCTCTTCTTGCAAGTGACACTTTGTTTTTTGCCTTGGTCGTAGTAAGACCATGATAAAGCAGCTGACCAGCAATAAATTAGCAAGTAATAAATTTGGTAGAACTCTGATAAACACCTACTTGCTGAAGCAGGCTTCTTCCCATAAACAAGCTGTGTGTTCTGAGTCCATCACAGGGATGAAATTGCCCCATTTAATGTACAAAGAGCCAAGATTCCCCCACTGCTGCGCATTCCACCCCTGGAGTAAGCATTTAACAATTTCTAAGTGCTGAAATCTGACTGTCACAGAACCCAAGCCCATCTCTGGATCAGGTCTGAAGCTGACTTGCTGTAACCTTTTATGAAAGTTTTACTGCATCTTCTTTACCGCAAGGCTTCTCATGCTGCGCCTCTGAAAACAATTAACGCTCTTTTGTCGTCTTAAGGATATTCTTTGCAACCTTGTCACCATGCAAAATACATTCCTCTTGACTGAACTGAATGACTTATTCATGACTAAATGGCAATTCCACGGAGGATGCAGCATATAATTACTTCAGTGTAATCACTAGAGCTCCCTTCACCAGCTGCCTTTGCCAGGGCACAAACAATCCCAGTCCACAAACTGAAAGCAAGAACCAGAACTTCACCCTCCAGTTCAGCAATTAAGTACTTCCCAAGATTTAAGTGATCAACTAAGTCTCTGAAGTTATTTAGTAAATAAGGCATAATGACAGTTTAAAAACTATTTCTTTCAACTTCCATCAAGAAGAAAAGGACAGTAATTTATATGTTAAGAAACACAACCTTGTGGTAGAGCAGAACAAACCACAGAGATATTGTCTTTCCTTTATTTAACGAAAGTTATTTGAAAAGTACTTTAAATTTCCAATTACTGTGACTGCTGAGAACAAAACAGCTGAAGGGCTCTACAGTTTTTATTTTCATGAAATAAAGATGACCTGCAGGCTAGCTTGAAGGGTCATCATACTGCCTTTTTTGCATGTTTTGGGGCAATTAATTTTGACCCACGTCTAGTTCATTTACCAGAACAGTTATGCTGATAAAAGGCAAAAGTTCAATTAAAAATTCCCTTCTTCAGATAATCAAAAAAGTCCTCACTCACAATAAAAAAAAAGCTCTCACTCCTTCTTGATTATATTAAAAGACAGTCCTTCATTACTGTACTGTAGTTTACAATATTAATTGTTTCTTCTTACATAAAGAAACCTTAAATTCAGTGTTGAGATGCTGTTAGTGTATTTCAAGTTGAGCAGAGAGAGCAGCAAAATCCTACCTTGCATCTGGGGAGATGTTCACTAAAGGTTTAAAAGTCTCTTGTAAATAAAGCTCTGTGGATAGAAAATTAATAGACTGTTACCACTTCACACACAAAAAAATCAGCTTTTTTATGAAAGCATTTTATGAATTCATTCGTACAAAATTAAGTGGCAGAGAGCAATTTACAGTTAGTTATTCTACCATTTACACAGTGCTCTATATTGACATTAAAAAGACATAAAATTTAAAAGCGGGACTAAGCTTGGTACCAGCAGAGGTCACTGCAATTACAGCAGATAATCCTTTACTCATTCTGGTTCTGTGAGTGCCGGCTGCACAGAGCACCTCCATGTATCATTCCACGGAATACAGCCTGTTTGTTACACGGAGCTGCCTCCCTGCATTCAGAGCTTGCGTTCACACCCAGAATGTTGCATGAATTTCTGGCTGCATCGTGCAGCTCACTCGGGCACAGCTATGTTCATTCCCACTCCACATGTGCCTCACTCCACTTGCTTTTTTGCCATTCTTAAAGAGCTAACCACGAATGAGGGGCAAAGTGTTATACAGCCCAGATCACCAGTCTACTGCTGTTTCAGATAGAAAAATAAGGAATAGGAGCCAAAAAAAAAAGCTTTTACTATTTCTGCTTTCATTAAAAAATATGTGGAGTCTATGATGAATTAAAAATCCACTATACTGAAAAACATCAGAACCTATTAAATTATCAACCAAGTAGTAAATATTCTTACCCCTCCAGGTTTCTATCTTGTGCTCCTCCAATTCATAAATCTGAACCTACAATGGGTAGACAGAAGTGCAGCTTGAAGTAATTTAATTTTAAATCCATCATTAACATTGTAAACATCTGAATAACTTCCTTTCATTTCATTGGCGAAAATCTAACAGAGTAACAACAGTCCAACACATTTCTTGTGACAAGGACAAAGGGTGCAATCCTGCCCAGTGCAGAGTACAATCCTGGATTGATCATTTCAGGGGACAGGAAAGCCTCTTACTGGCCTAGGTTTGCAGTCCAGGTCTTTTCTGGACTCAGAGGCATCCCCTCAGTAATTTGTTTCACCTTCCAACAAGCACCCAGGGTAAACCCCCGGGTGATTCCTCACACACCCACACCAGTAAAAAGCTTACCCTGATCACCTGACTTCTCAATGCTCACAGATTAATGTTACCTGATCACTAACAAGCAAGAGCACTTCTTTAGGGAGAAACTACCTGGATATTTCTCATCATTCAATGGTGGATATCAACTAGCACATGAAGAGCTATGTGCTTCACACTGTATGTCCTGATGCATTCAGAAAGAATGACTAAAATACTGTAAGAATTACATTTTCAGCATAATTTCACCTATCAAGACTAGAGCATTCCCTGATGGAACATTCATTTATTTTTCTTAGAGAAGACTGCATCAGTCACTTAAGTCCAATATTGTCACTCCTCAGCTATTCCTCCTTACTGCTGCCAGTTTAAACAGAACCTATGAATAGGACCTTAGAAAATGTAAATGAGAGACAACTCATTAGGTAAAGTCTCATGGAAAAATCAGTAATATTGATGTAGAGGGTCATTACAACATGGAAACAATTTTAAAGAAGTTACCAGTGTGCAAACACTTTTCATTTGTTCCTCCCCCCCACTCCCTGTAAATCCTCAAGGAGAGAAAAAGAATTCTTTAACATGAAGAAAGGACAGTGCACCACACTGCTGGCATCTGATGAGAACTTCACTATTAAAAAGTAACATGAGCTTTGAGAAGGCAAATACATGAGATGTCTGCTCCATCCAACTGTTCTTGATTTTTTTAGCTAGTAAAACATGGTACATATGTTTTAATTGGTAGAGGGGGAATTGTGATTTGACAGGAACAAGAAAGGGATGTAAATGTTTGTATGAACATGCGAGCTAGAGAATTTCATCAACTGACTGCCAATGGGAATTTCAAATTACAGTTAATTGAAGTCAACAGATCTCCAACTGATGGTGCAATTCAGCCACATAACTAAAATATTTGCATATATTTAACTAGTTCAACTTGTTTATTCTACACCATCACTCCAAGAACAGTAATTTTTTACAGCATCCTCTCTAAGTTACCATCCAAAGACTTAAATAAGAATGACAATCATCCTAAACCCTTCAGTTTGGTATTTCAGTCTCTGTACTGTATGGCAAATGATCAAATTACAGCTTAACATCATACTTACCATTGGAGACTTATAGTATCTATGCAGTATGTTAATGAAATCTGTAATTGTTAACATTCCTGTAACAAGTGATACATAAAAAAAAGGTCTTTAGATATACACTTGACATACAGAACTTTCAGCTATTTTCTCAATTTATATTCACATCATATAATATAATAAATGATAAATCCATGTAAAATACTGCTGGTAATGGACTACTTAACAGCAGGATTTCAATATCATGACTATTCACTTTCACATTGACACAGTACTTCAGAATAAAAACACATCTGAAGTAATATTCAAAATTATAACCTATGTGCTTCTCCTCATTTTCAATCTGACTCAAAAAAACCCTTGAATTCAGACCACATCCACCCCCAAAAGCACAGAAAGAAAAGAGGGGGTTCAGAACATCTTTCAAGGTTGGAGAACTATTCTTGCCTTTCATTTTCTTTTTGAATAAGACACATTCTCATTATGTACTTGCCAAGTCAGGCAGACTCCTAGACTCAAATGAAGGAACAGTATAATATATTTTTCTTGACTATTACTTATTACAGAACTTCATTCACTCATTTCCGTGGTAATCCTCAAGGTCTGTATTGAAATGTGACTTTTCAAAAGAGAAAAATAGCACATCCATCGTATGTATATATTTTAAGCACCAACACCAAACTATGTAACATAATATTGATGATTAGTTTAGTTACCTGAAAATATTAATCTTTTTTGAGTTTTCAGGTTCTAGATTTGAGAAGATGCAATTGCTCCACTGTTTACTACTCTTACATCTAAACTGAAGAAACTAAGAAATGGGGAAGGGAAAAATTAATCTGGAGGTCAGTTTTAAATCAGTAGAGCTTAGTTACAGACAGAACACGAAATGAAATGAAATGAAATGAAAATAAAAACCACAGCACTCCTATGGTGTATTGCAAGAAACTACTGCTCCTCCCCTCTTGGATTTGAAGTATTTTAACAAACGCTTTATTAAGCATCTACTATTCATTTCCAAGAATCCTCATCCTATGTTCCAGGTCACAAGAAGTACATATAATTCTATTTGTCACTGCCACTGTGCCCCCATTTTCTAACTGCAACAGAGATCTAGTTTTGGAGGATTACTGTTGTGGCAATTAATGACAGGATTTTTTAAAAAAGCAGTACATAGATCTAATGTTTTCCTCCCAACATGGGACATCTCTGTAGCTTTAGTTCTGGTATTAAGAGATCCTCAGTGCAGCTTATTGAGCACAGAGACAAGCTTGTATTGCACTCATATGAGGATACTGGAATATGAAATTATTCTCTTTATAGTTCTTGTTTTCAAATTTCCTTTCTGTGACCATTTCCTTTATTTTTAAATACACAGTGAAGTGCAAATATTAGAGACTGGATTTCAGAAGGTTGGGACCTAAAAGAAGCATCATGATTCTCAAGGCACAGCAATGCTGTTAAAGCTGGCACCATTTCACTCCTTACAAGGAGGAAAAAGAAACTCTCTTTGCCATTGTTTCTTACACGATGGCCTGGCTCAGACCATCTTCTGACATAATAAAGCACCTTGGAAATTCAAGTAATCCTGAAAAATGTCAGAACTACTTACCTACAAAACTCTGTTTTTTACTCTCCCACAGTGGAGCTGCTCTGACACCATTTGCCACCAAGGCAAAAAAGGCTTTCTTTACCTGCAGGGAAAAAAAAGAAAAAGAAAAACTAAACAAATCTATGCCTTGACTTAGCATACCAGACACCAACAGAAGGGTTTCCCCTTTCACCAGAAAAAAAATCAGAAGCAGTATAAACAAGTAGCTGTCACTCAAAACAGAACAGAAACCACAAACGCCAAACAAAAAAAACCCCTTAAGCCTTTTACTTTTAAAATGCTTAAAAAGCTAGAAAAAAGCAGAGCAAAACCAGATCTGTTTTTCTTTTATTTTGTGAATATTCTAAATGAAAGCCTCTGATATATCCATAAACTAGAGGGGGCCTTTAGTTTAACACCTGAAGACTATGCTACGTTCTAGTCAATGTTTACTATAGCAAGTTGTGAAAAAAATGAGATTGAAACAATACCAGTCTCTTACAGCTTTTAGACACCTGATTTACACAAAGTTTTAAAAATTGTTTGATTATTTTAAATATGACTGAAAGTTAAAATAATTACCTAGCCTGCTTTACAGCTAAAGAAATCAACCAAGTACTTCAATTTTTTAATAAATTAATCCTCTCCAGAACCAAAGGTTACAAGGTTGTGGTGTCATTCTGAAAAGAAACACTTCCCTGTGAACTCTGGTTCCCTGAAGATGAAGGACTCAGGCACTGGTGCACCTCAAAATCCTGATCTCCTAGTGATGTGCTTGTGCATGACATCCTTCCTGTCCTGCCCACACCGCTAAATAGTCTTCCTATGGAAAACACAATACAGAAGTGATGGTTCTTGCCCAGGTCTTGACCTGCCACAAAACTAGGACACAACCAATCCATATTTCTATATCCATTAAATTGGTCCTTGGTCCAAATAACACAGAATTGCAATTGCTTGACAACTAAAATCTGAACAGATCAGGATTTCACATCGGTACCTTAAAGGTCTGCTTTAAATTATGTGCCAAGAGGGTCCTCTCCACAACAGACTTACGAATAAAAGGGCTTCGCAGTCTATGGAATCAGCATCCAATAAAGTAGTGGCAAACAAAAGTTTAGGCAGTGATTGGTATCTCTTGCTGTGTCTACACAGCCCAACTGCTTTCTCCCTGACCATGAGAAGCAAATCCACCCTCCAAACACCAGCAGATGACAGATCTCAAAGCTGCCTCCTGATTTCAGAGATGCCATATCACCAATGAACAGGAATAACCATCAGCCATCACCCCTTAACTGCACTGAAACTGAAGAAGACACATGGGGAAAAAAAAGCAACAACAAAAACCAGGGCCACAAGTAAGACTAAATACACAGTATTTATCTAGAAAATGGTTTAACAGAAAGGTGCCAGAGGTGTTCAGCCACCCTGCTGACATAAGGAGGAGTTAGGCTAAACAAACATTACCAAATCCACCACAGGAGCATCCTAACTCATGAGGAAGACTGAAACCACAAAGAAACCCTGCCAGCAAGATACATGAAGTGTTCCCACATAAGAGCATCACACTTTGAGTTAATGCAGCAAAAGCAGTGAGCTATTTGGGGAGCAGATACGAGAAAGACGTGAGTTCAACTCCACCTTGGAGCAAAATGAGTTCTAACCACTCTTCATCAAAAAAAAGGAAAAGGACACTCACACTGCCCGAAACCCCGAGCCTTCCTTCCCTATCTTTTCCCAGCAACAGCCATCACACGAGGTCACAGTCACTGTCAGTTCATGTCCCCAGTTTTTCACAAGAGAAAGATGTTCAAGCTGGATCAGAGCAAGAAGGGAACAGCTAATCTATTAAGGCCAGGGAGAAATAGCTTTCTCTGAGATAGCAATCGTGCAATGCAACTCCCCCAGCAAGTTTAGAAACCCTGTAATTGATAACCTGGAAGAGAAGCATGCCCGTGGCAGAAAAGGTGTGGAAAGCCAACTACAGCACTTCAGGCAGTCTCCAAATTCCTGCTACTGCTTCTTTCCCAGACACAGTACCAGCAAAGACCACCACCTAGCACCATGCTCAGATGGGTGACACAGCAAAGCTGAGGTATTAGTTTAGATTCATAAAAGATACTTCAAGAAAGACAGTTCCAAAGATATACTACTCAAGATGCTGAGCTTGTAGATAGTCCAGAAGGAAAAGAAAGGATTCTTCAAAGGATAAGTTCTTGCCCTGATGCCGTTTGATTTATTTGCAAATCATTTGTGTCCAAGAATCACAAGAATCTTCAGTTAGGCACCATCTTGTCTAGCTTTAAAAGACACATTTTGGGAAAACTGAGGGCTGCTGAACAGATACAGCTACTAAGATAGCTCAGAATTAAATCATTCATAGAGGAGAAGCTTAGGCACTAGGATATTAAACATTTGATGTAATAAATCATCAAAATTTAGTAAAGAAATACTTAAATTCAACCCGTTGGGCTGTCCTCCTAGACCACAGCTCAAGTGACATTGCTATTGTTTTCTTTAGTTGTATCATAGAAAGTGTTACAGGGCCACCTTTTAAATAAAGTAACAATGCCATCAGTTCTTAATGTTAATACTTGTCCCTTATTTAAGTAAGATAATTACAAAGCAAAAATTCAACTTAAATCCTATTTGCTGAAACTGCTTCCAAGCACAAACATACTCATCCACTCACACTTTCCTGCAGTTTCTGTGGTTGACCAATTTCAGCTGCCCAAAGTACTGCCTGGCGTCCAGCCAAAGCACCAGGGTGTGGAGCTGGGCTTCTGCCCAGCACTTTCAGATGTTTCAGTGATGTTCATGCAGAAAATACCCACAAGGACCTTGCCTTCTGATGATGTATGGTTAGTAGTCTTTGAAGATCTCCACCATGTCCCATCTTTGGACCTCCAACAGCGCCGTTAATTCTCGACCCCACAGTGTTGGACTGGCCTGACCTTCACAAACCCATTGTTCAGCAGCCAGAGCCCATAGATTGTTGCTGTTCAACACCATGTACAAGCACTCTTTAAACAAAGCACTTTTGTTCTTATTAACCATGTCCTAACACACACAATGAACCACTAAAAACACGATTTATCTGCCCAAATTTAGAGGTCGTTCTGACATTTACTCAGACCTTGCATATTCACCCCGACTTCACTGTCAGCTGGGGCACCACTCACCAGCCTTCCACAGGGATTAACTTGTATCCCACAGATGCCATTTCCCCCCTCACTAAGATGTCTAGACATTTACAATTAGATGAGGAATCCCCCTTTCTGTGACTGTCTACTCCAAGACTCTGCCCCCTAAGTAGAAGAGCCACATTATAGCAAAAGAACACAGCAATTAAATCCTAGATATATCATAGATCACCCCAACAATAGCTGCTATTACACTACAGTGAGCACAACAGGAACAAGCTTTTCTTACTACAGGAACTCATTACACTCTGATTATGCTGAATAAAAGAACAGACTAATTTAGGTTAGACATAACCTCTGGAGGTCACTGTTTCTGCACACCATTCAAACACTTCCACTGCAAGTCTGAAGGAGGACAAAGCCTCTTCCAATACAACAGTCATTACCAAGAAAGCAAGGGATTCAGACATAAAAGTCCTGTTTTTCAGGTAGAATATTTGGAAAACCTTGTCCCTTATGGTTAGTGAGCTCTTAAAATAGCTGGATTATTGGGCAGTGAAACCAAAAACAGCAGTAGAAGATTTCACCAGACTGCAGAATAAGTTTTTCCTCACTGACAGGAAACACTGAGAGGGACACTCCTTGTTATGAGATACCAGTGATTTTACAAGCTCTTGCAGAAATGCTCTCTCCAGTAAAACATCTGTGAATGAGGGAACCACCTGAAAGGAAAACTGAAGATGAGCTCGTTTCCAAAAATTCAGTGTGTGTACAACACACACACGTTTGTTTTACCTAACACTGTGTTATGAAAACTGTAATTATGTCCTTAAGTAACCAGTGGTTTCAGACTTGTCTTCCAGGACTGTCCCATAAGACAAGGAAGGTGACTGCTACTGCTGAAAGAATTGGCTTCATCTGCCTTGCAAAAAGATTCATGTCCTTGACAAATTGTTGGGAGAGAAGAGCTGTCACAGTTCCTGGTGCTAAAGGGTCCGAGTTGAGTAGAGAATCCTGCTGAGCTGACAGACACAACTCAGCACCACTGCCTTGTGACAAAGTTAACTGAAAAGGCTCAAAGGTAGCAGAAGTAAGAAACAAAGCCATGGAACACCTTCAGACATGCCCGTACCAAGCAAGAGGATGATGCAAATCATTGTCCAGCAGCATGGACAGCGCTAAAAGAGCTGCCAGAACTTCTGTGGTGTGGCTGCCATCCAAGGGCAGGATGATAAACATGGACCTCTCTTGTTCCATCTTTCACTGTGTAAGCGAGCAGCAGGCACTTGCCTGGAAAGCCCCTAATATAACCCCAGGAAATGTCTGTTTTATCAGATCAGAATAGAAAGGAAGAAGCTCCTTATAATTTTTGGCACAGAGCTCCCTTAAAAGCAGTATCAGACCCAGATGATCACTGACATTATCATCTCTGATTCCCAATGGATGCTCTAAGGTAATTTAGAACATTCATAATCATTTTTACTGAAAAAGCTTTGTTCAGCTTTCACTGAGTAAGTTTTGTTCTACAATTATTTTTAAGGATTACAAAAATAGAGGGAACACAAGCCTCCAAAAACACACATGTAGACCACAGTATCAAACCCAAATCATTCAGGCAGTCCCTGAGAAACAGCCACCCTTCCTAGCACGACAAAGTACAAAGTTTGACAAGTAGCTGAAAGGAGTTTACAAGAGGAAGGCATACAGTCTTAGCAGACTGGGTAAGAACAGCTGAAGAACTAAAGCAGGAGGCTGAACTCCTATATCCATATACTCACATGCTCTAAGTACCAAACACCACAGCATGAGGAGGCTTCTCAATGGCTTCCCCTTTTAAAGGGGGAAAAGTTTTATACTTTCAAAGGAAAACAGCATTATCTCTATCTTCACAGCATGAGCAAATGGGGCAAAGTCACTCCAGACACAGACTTTGTTCTCACTGTTAAGAGCATGAAGGTGCAAGAAAAAGTTACTCTGAGAATTCCTTCTTAAGAGGCCAACCACTCTCATTTCAATAGTTCTGACCAAGTAGGAAGACACAGAGCACTACAACTGGTCTTTGTTTTAACAAGAAAATCATCAGGGCTCTGCTGCAACCTTTGTACAGTGCAAAACCTGGGCAACCCACGCTTTACTCCCTTGGTCTAAATGTGTTTATGAGCCAACTGACTCCCAAATGCTTTTGATGTGAAAACATGAGGAATGAGGCAATAGTTTCTAGCCCAACATAAACAGGACTGTATTTCTTTAAGCAGCATGGCAAGTTCTCTGGCTGCCCAAACCTTGGCAGGTCTCCAAGAGAGGAAAAAGAAAAAAACTACTGCAGGTAAAGCTGATGGTCTTGCTGCATAAGGTGTGTAACAGATCTCCCCTGCTACTCCCTCACATCACCAGGATTTCAGGCAGTGCTTCCTCTGTATGAAGCTGCCACCTGAACAGAGCCCATGAAACATTATTTGGGAACATATTATAAACACATTAGTAAGCTGAAAATACAACTTAGCCACAGAGAGTTGGTATCACCTTCAAAGGACTTATTCCTATGAGCTAAGCTGGAATTGAGGACTCCTACATTCATCCCCAGATCCCACAATTACCATCCTGATAACACAAAAGCAGTACAAACTAAATATTCTCCAAATCCACCATGCACTTTCACTTTGAAGCAATTCACACTGGGAAGCGTATTTAACTTGCAATTCCTTTTTTTTTTTTCTTCAAATAAAGTTGTGATGCCCAATCCAGACATCTTTTTAAGTTACAGAGAACTGGAGTCCTGTAAAGGAGCTATTTTGAAAAGTTAAAAGTCTCTCTTGTAGTGCATTTATATAATTCAGTGTTTTTACCAACTGATTTGTCTGGGGAGACTAAACCAGTATGAAGACAAAACCAACCATCTCAGCATGATGACTGCTGCATTCAAATTCATTTTCCAATTATATTCTTCTTTGGTCTATGAATTTGTTAGAAGCATTTCCTTCTCAAAGGACTATGCTATTAAACAAAGAGGCTACTTAAGGACAATAAAAACTTTTGCCTAGGGTGAAGGACAACCAGGTCTTGGACCATATCAAGTAGAATTTCCTCCTTTACCTTAGCAAGTAGATTGGAGAAACATCAGACAGATCTCTTACTAAAAGGGCAGCTACATTTGCTTCAACATCTGAAAAACTCCAACCAAAAACATTCACAATCAGGTCCTCTAGCTCCAGCTGAATTTTGGAAAGCTTATATGAAACCAGATTAAAATTCATTTCTCTTTCACAGGTGGTGGGAAGGAACACTCATGGCAGAAAATGCACTTCTAATGGCCATAGCTTAGTAAAATTTAAGCTGTGATGGTTTAATACCCTTCAGGCTCAAGCCAAACCCCAGAAGTCACAGGTAGAGTCTTACCCTCAAGTTAAAACTATGCACATGTCCTAGATTTTTCCCTAGGGAGCAGGTTCCATGTCCACATGCAGAATTCTTCCCCACACCACACGCCCATGAAAAGGTCCCAGTCCAGCCAAAGATACCAAACCGAGATCTGCACTGATACTCTGTGTCACTGTGCCCAAACTGCAGCTTTCTGCTGTCAGATTCCATACCACAATGGACTAAGAGGGAACATCAGGCAAATCTGATGGGCAGAGCCACAGAGACCAGCTGCATGGGGAAGAGCACAGAAATTCTTTCACAGATTAAGATCTTACCCAAAAAGTGGTGATGGGGCAGAGAAGGCAAGAAGAATGAAACATGACTTTCACTCAGCCAAGCACGAACACCTTACATACACCCTGTGTAGAAATTTCTGCTTAAGTGACACCTATCATCCCTCCAAGATCCACAAATGAACACTTCCTATTGGTTTTGAGAGCTGCAGGAATTAAACTCCTATGCTTGTGTACCAGCAACAGGAGAAGCTCTGAAAAAACACAACAGTCTTCCCATATTATGCTACTGATTCCAGCCTGATCTCAGTGAAGGGAGCTTTTATGTGGCTGCTCAACTGCCTCAGCCCACATGCTGGTTAGAAGCTAAATTAGATGATTCTCTTACAGTTCTGTGGGCAGGGTAAGCAAGGAGGGGTATTCACACTCCTCAGAAATGCAGGCAGCAGCAGCTTCATCAGGGAAAAACCTCAAAGCCAACTAAGGAACAGGCAGTCAATGCTTTTGTAAAGCTGTGTGACAGCAGACCCAGAGTCTGCCGTGTGGTTCTGGGAGCAAACCATTCTGGAGCATTATTCCTGCAAGCCTGATTTATCTCATTACCGTGGAGAGAGGCAACACCCCAGTCAAGAATGACCTGGAAAGAACCAGAATAATAAATCCATTTACTGAATAGAGTCAGCATAAGGAAGAGAAATATAAATCCTCTTCCATTCTTCTAATGCTGTATCCACTGCATGCTCTGCAGAAGTTACGAGATATATTTACTGCCAGCTTGTCAAATCACTAAAGAACTTTCCAGAATACTGTTTAAAATACTTTTTTTTAGTTATGTAGTAGAAAATTATTTGAGCTCTTACTAGCGTGACAGGTTCTGACAAAAGCCTGCATTGGTGATAACAACATCTGGTCCATTAAGAACTTAGGTAATTTCATTAAACAGACAGGTTAAATAATTTAACCAAGTCACGCAAAGATTTCTTCAGCATATAGAAGGAAATAAAAGGAAGGAGTTTTTAGGATTCTGAAAACTTATTCCGATGACTTTTTCCACATAAACATGATTTTTATTAGTTTATGAAAAAGTGTTGGACAAATAGTTTAAAAACTGTTTCAAGGTCATGGTGAGCAAAAGCTACATATGTTTTATTATTAAGACCCAAATTTACTTGTAACAGGTAAGAATATAATTTAGTCAAAGATTAGATAGAGCTTTTGAGGCAAAGAGAGCTTATGCAAACTCCACATGACACAGCCACTACATTTGCTAACAGATCATTCTTGGACTGCATATCGCTGCTTGATACAAAGCAGGGAAGTCCCTGTCTTACACTCACCTTCTACACTCCTCTTCAAGGGTTAATTGCTCTGCACTAGAAAACAAGCTAATCCTCCTCATCTTTATGTAGTCTGTGCAAAGCCACAACAAATTAATACATTTCTTTCAAGGTCAGACAAAAATCTGGCCTTAAGAAAGCTTTTGGAGTTAAGCTTCAGAGATTAAGCTAGGTAAGAGGCATTTCCTTAAAAAATGCTAATACAGTTCAGAGTAGGGGGGAAATGCATTGGTCTCTAAAGAAACCAGATGCATGCAGCAACAAGGAAAAACTGAAATCACATTAGATTATGTTAGACAAAGTAACCTGACAGATAGAATGTGAACAAAGTGTTATATTTCACTCATCTTTGAATTCAATACAGGAATTCAATACAGGAAAAGATCCGACTGCTGTGTCACTGTGTGTACCTGATACAGGTTAAAACCAACACAAAGAAAAGAAAGGCAGACCTGGGTGTCCCCTCCTTCCCCCAGATCACCTGCACACTAAATGCATGAACACTTGCACAGTGCTCAAATGCTGTGCGGAAGACACAAGCTGGTGACCAGTAAATCTTCCTTCAGCTCAGTGATTTCCTGAAGTCTATCATACAGACAAATCCAGATCCATATTTATATTTAGCATAATTAGAATGAAGAAGAGCAGTAAGTGAATGCTTAGAGTAGCCCTTCAAGGGACAACGCCCCTAGCCCCTCCTAGGGGCTGTGAAGGGTTTATTCTCCTGTCTGCATGTCAGGAGATGCACAAAAGTTCGTCCACTGTGAGCTGCACACTGTTGCAACTTGCCCAATTTCCTCATCATCCACAGAGTCAAATTTCCAGACTTCACAGGAAAGCTCATAACATCTAATTGTCTCCTGACTCCCTTCCTGGTCAGATCAGACTTTATGAAGTTTCTTTAATGTGTGCCAAGCAAAGATAGCATCTTCCCTGGGAAAAGGCAAAGGCTGCAGCCTGTCACAAACAAGGAGCAGTCATGGGTCACAGGCAGGGGAAAGCCACAGCCATGAAGTTCAATATGATTCTATAAATATTTATGAGGAACAAATAAGTATTAATAAACTGAAAGGGTGAAAGAACAGTCCACTGTCAGTCTAAATCAAGGAAACTGTGCCAGCCAGCACTTTCCCAGGCAACATCTACCACTTCCAGGGTTCAGCATGGGATAGGCACCACTCCAGGCAGGCAGACCAGACGCAGATCTTGTTTTGAGGCAGCTCTAAGTGAAACCTCACTGAGGAACACTGAGCTGTGCTAGCTGGCCTCAGGCAGGTAAACAGAGCAGGGCTCAGTGAACTGTATTTATTTCGTGTGGATGCTGTGTGCCAAGGGGCACACTGTCCTGCTGAAGCACAGTTCTCCCACAGCACAGGAGCTGATGCCCAGCAGAGGTGCAAGAGGCCACAGCACAGCTGTCACACACGCGTGTGCTCTGGCCACTCCAGCCCAGAGCGCTGTGCCAGCACTGGGAGCTGCCACAGGGTTGGCAGCTGCTGGAATCAAGCCCCCCATGCCTTCTGAGTGACACATAAGCAGGGCTGAAGAGACTCAGCCCATGCTGCTCTTTATCAGCTGCTATTTCTGCTATTTAAAGCCTTCCTTCTATTTCCAATGTAAGGGCATCTCACCATCCCCTCTCTTAGGGCTAAAACAAGATTCCTTATGAAACTTTACACTAATTCCCCCACAGACACTGAGATTAAACATTTACTTCTATGAATCAATGTTGCTTCAGTGGTATACTGGTGCCATGTTATATAAGGATAACATCTCCAGCCTTCCCACAGCTAACAACAGGTTTAGAATACTTTCCACAGTATCTCATGAATAATTTTCCAGGGTAGAAACATGTGATGTGTGCTGTGATCGCTGACCAGCAGAGGGAGATGGGATACCGTAGCCAAACAAAAATCCAAAATTCAGAATCTTTCAAAGGATGCCTTGAGAACTTAACCCAGCTCCATTTTTAATTCTTCTTCCATTGATCATTACCAGCTTTTATTAAGGGAGGCAAAAAGTGAGCCCTTATGTTGTATGTTTTAGCTCTAACATTATTAAAAACCTGAATTCAAATCTCTGGAGAACTTTCTGAAGGCACTGGGTCTTTTTTTTCAGTGGGTGTTTTTTGTTTGGTTTTTTTTTTAATTAGGTGAAACACTGATGTGGGTAGGAATGAAACAGACCCAGGAAAGACAAATATCCATTTGAGAGGATTCATGGACACTGAATGTTTCAGGCGTGTGTTTTCAAAATATGAACTGATACACAGTCCTGAAGTCCTGGACAATAAGCAATTTATACATTAAAAATTAAAATGCAAAGAACAGTTTAGAAGTTTTATTTGACCACCCTTATTGGGTTAATTCTCCACCATGTACTTATTCTGCTGTTTTAGACAAATAAAAAAAGCTCTTCTATTTTTGTATTCCATACATGTTCATGTACCAGCCACACCAATCAAACTGAACGACCATAACGTGCTCTGAAGACTCTGATGGTGGCACAAACACGGGGTGCCAGGTAAAGAACTAAAGGGAAATACTGAACAGAATTATTTAAAAGACCACCTAGCAGGAAGGCCAGGTAAGCATTCAGATCTACCTGTTTAGTGTTTTCTTAAATAGTTTTGCAAAACCTGCTAAGTTGGAAGGCAGTGCCCATGCTGGAAGAGGACTCCTGCTTTACAGTAAGTATTATGACTTTATAAATTAAAAGCAATGCAAGTGGATTAAAAGTAATAACGCAAAGTCAAAAAAAAAGCAGTTTTGAGGGGGAAAAAAAAGCTCCTCACCAGCAATACAAACTCAAGATTTGGTCCATATTTATTGTATACTAGAGTCTGAATGAGCAACTACAGACTTCCCTTCCCTGCTTTCAAATACCTGGAGAACCAGACTGAGAATATGACTCCATGATCACAGACCAAGGCATTCCTTACTCTCCTCTAGTTGTAATCCATGACCACCATTGGGGATGCCAAATAGGACAGGGACTTTGGTGAGGTGCTGGTGGAAGCTTTTCCATCACCATTAAGTTACCTGCTCTCCTTTATGGTGAAAACTCACAAAGCTCACTCACACTCTGTTTCCCCAGGTGTTACCTCACACTGGCTCACCAGCTGGAGAGGAAACTCTTGACTTCTTTAATAGCATTATCTCAACACAGCTCCAGCAATGAGAACTGGTATCTGGCATGATCTAATTCATCAAGAGATCTGGAGACTCCAAAAGGACTCAGTGGCCTGCCCCAATGGCCTCAAGATTAACTGGTTAATGGAATAAAGAACAATCATCTCTCCAACTGCAACAGTGACCAGGCTCAAGCCTTTGACCCAGGTGAGCAAAGACAATGCACGTTGTGAGTCGTGCCCACTGCAGGTACCAACTCCCAGCACCTTATCTCATGGTGTGAGGAAAAAGTATCTTCTGGAATGAAAAGGAGGCCAACAGTCTTTGAGAAAAGCTGAAAGAGTGAACTCCACCATCCTAAATCTGATTTTTCAGGTCAAAGAGGTCTGAATTTTTTACTCAAGAGCTGACAGTCATCCTCTCTTTCAAGCAGAAGAAAGGAAACATTGAAGAACTTTTCCCCCCTCTAAGATGGTGAAAAAGTCAGTGTAGATTCTCCACCTTTCAGATCACAGCACTCAATCCAGCATTATATACAATTATCTGATACACAAGATGGTTCTGTGAATGTTCTGGGAATGAGTATATGTTACATGGCTGCCTCTGACTGTGGAAAGCTGAGGTCTGAGTAGTACATTCCAGACCAAAATTACTTAATGGGCTTACTTAAGTCAGAATTGGAGCATCTTTACAAGGAAAAACACACTGAAACAGCAAAAACCAAAGCAAGTGAAAAAATACCAATTGCAAAATCCAGGAAACAAAGAAAGCCACAGCTTTCTACCACACTGCAGAACAGATTAGTCTGTTTCTATAGCAGGCAGCTAATGCCTTCTTTTGGCAAACAAACTCTTCAAACAGAGCCAAGAGTCTAGCAGATGATTTACTGATTAAATGCAAAATGAGAAGCTGAAAACAAAAATTTTCTGGAGAATGTAATAATTTGCATAATTAAGCCATCCATTTGAGTCCTAAATTGTCTTATCAGTATAGAAGGAACAGGCTCGTAGTACCTGGGTACTCTAGCTGTTGCACAAGGATCTTACATCAAATGGCTTTGTTTAGATTCAGGTAGCCATGAAGAGGCCAAAATAAGCTGGGCTCATTTGAAATTTTTTTTTAGATAGAGATTCCAACTGCAGAACAAATTACATCCTCTCTTTCTGCTCTGCTAGGAAGTCTTTCCCCCAACTCCTCCTCTAGCATAACATGAAAGATACAGTTGAAACAATATAGTTTTGTACAGTCAAAGCACAGCACTATGGGAGTACTTCTCTTCAAGAGATCAAATTTCATTTAACACTCAGGAAACACTCATTTAAAAAAAAAAATGAACTGCAAGGAAAGGCAGACTGAAAGGAGAATACTCACTTGTAGCGTAGTGTCGAAAACAACAAGCTTAGAGCTTGTTGGAACAATGTCATAACACTTGTGTGACCTCATGAATCGCACATAAATGTCACTTTCCGATTCTTCAAGTGCTGCAAGTAAAAACATTACGTTGTTTTATTTAAGTAACCTTAAAAAAAGAGTAGTAAAAAAACATGCCAAATCAACTGAACACCACAGCAGAAGGACAACCCTAAAGCAAAACTAAAATTCACTCTTTCAGATCTGGACACACAGTCACAGGCTTGCACTTTGCATTTCAGACTCATCTTTCCTTTCAGATTAAATAGAACAATGACAAAATGCATTGTTCTTCTTTGATGAGAAAGGACTTCTGTACTGAAGAGTTACAATTTTTAAAATCTTTTTTTTTCCCCAACAGCAACCTACTGGAATATGCATCTGAACTCTAGTTATGTACAGAGGAAGACAGTTGGAAACTTAAGTAGTGTTGGGCTTGACTAACTCAAGATCCTTCAATTAGTATTTCTTGAATCTTACCTCTGCCTGTTCCACTTTTGACATAGTAATTTTCTATTTTCTGAAGAGGCAGCAGGCAAGTTCTGCAATCAGCTTCATTCTCTTCAGGCTACACAGAGCATCACAACTCCAACACTTTGTTCATAAAACCAGGATCCATGTGGCTGGAATGGTTTTAGTGTGGCATGTCTGTAGCAAGGACATGCAATCCAGTCCATATTATGTTAAATTTCCTTTGCATTTGTTCAGATGCATATGCATGCAACCCCCAGATCTGCTCAGGTACATTAACTTTTTTCTTTTTTAAGAAACTTTGGCCCTCCATTCTTTCCAGCAGGTACCTAGAAATTGGTCAAGGATAATCCCTCCATCAGAGATGTACCCTTTAGACCCTGTAATAATCCACAGAAATTTAGTCATATATTAAACTTTGGAAGAGTGGAATACAAAAGACAACAAATAAAAAAACCCCTTGAAATACTTACTGATCATTAAAGAATTTCATATTAGGGAGTTAAAACTTCAAAATTCTCATTTGCTAGATTTGCTCAAAACCAGTTATCTTCCTCTGGACAAATTATTTGTCATTTCCACCAAATGGCTCAGCACAGGCTTTTTAGTCTAAATTCACAGAAGCAAAGCTGGATCTCCCCTACAAGTGGCTGCTCCAGGATCCAGCCTCTTCTAGGTACTAAGCAAGTCCTTAATCTCCTACTCCCATTACTCTTTAAACAAACAAACAAACAAACAAACAAACAAATAAATAAATAAAGGCTATTTCCCCACTGAAACACAAACAACATGAAATAGAATCTCCATAGGAATACAGAAGACAGTGTTCAACACGGAGGAAGTGGAAGAAGAAAATAAATATTTGTTGGATTTGTGTTCCTATAGAAGTCAGGACCAGAAGTGGAAATAGAAGAAACTTGGAAAAATTGGTAAGAGATAAGGAAACCATGTGAGGAAACTGAATGGGAAAGGATTTGGCAGACAGACTTGGACAGTGTTGGTAGGAAGCCACCTTATTGAGGTGATCCCAAAGGGGAACTGGTACTGACTCATCCAGGGCATGTATAGAAGGTAAAAAAAGTAGTTTGGGGCAGAGGAATCTTTATCTAACTAACACCTATTATCCTGTAACTTCTGCAGTACCATAAATAGCTACTGTCTGTGTGAAATTAATTTAATGATTCTGCAATGGAGTTGTCAGGGATTTTTGCTGTGTTAGTTTTGTTTGGTTGTTTTTTTAGATACATAAACTAGAAGCAGAGAGTGGACGAGATACTAAGCAACAGAAACAATATTATAAGAATATTTAAATGACAGACCAGTAACTCTGGTCTTTAGAAAGTTATGGTTGCTTCTACAATCATTAAGTGCAGTCCCTCTGTGCAGTATCAGAGTCCTTATTTACTTTAATCTCAAATTCATAAACAATTAAGATACTATAGGTGGAAACAAGCATAGAAACACCTCAAATTCCACCAGAATAGCGGAATCACCATCCCTGGACATGTTCAAAAAGGGTGTGGATGTGGCACCTGGGGACATGGGACAGTGAACATGGTGTTAACAGTTGGACTTGATGATCTTAAAGAGGTTTTTTCCGACCTAAACGATTCAATGATTCTATAAACCACAAAACAACCAGCTGAAGAAAATGAACATTCTTAGAGCACATCATGGCTCCACAGAGTCTTGCCAACTCACCAACAATTTTCAAATGTATCAGGACAACGAGCACAGTAACTGTGAGCCAGAACAATTCAGTCGGGGGAGGTTGTTCACAGCAGCCACAGCCAGGAACTCTGACCAGCACAGAGAAGTGCCCATAAACCCTCCTCTTGCTTACCACACCCAAACACAACTTCAACCGGACCTCAACAGTCCCCACCCAGATGCACAGGACTGGTTAAGTGTTATCTCACCCTCTGCTGTCTTCTAGTTCAGGGGAGACACCACAAAGTGACTGCTTCCCTTTAATTTTAACTGCAAAGTTACAATTAAAAATATTCAGAAGCATGAGATAACCATCTGTGAGCACTGTTAACACCCCTGTAAATAGCTAGGAAACTCTAGCAGGATCTGGACAAGGATCCAATTGTCCAGCTGGAACTGAGGTTTATTTCTACAGAAGATCCTTATACTATAAATAAGTACAATGCACCTCTTTATTAGTTATTAACTAAACATGCAAAACATCAGCAGCAGTGATTTAACTCTCATGTCCTACACCACTCCATCAAGTCCTTGTTGGAAAGGATATTTAAGACCTTCTAACACCTTCAGCTACCTGGGAATACCACACAGCTGCCACAGCCCAATTCTTTATGCAGGTATTGTGAATTATGTATACATTATGTGCATACACAGCTGTTCAATGGAGAAAAAGGTCTCCCAAACCAAAGGCTCAGCACATCCCAGGGATGCATTCACACCCATCTTTCCTGCACAGCAAGGAAAGGATCCAGGATTTTCCCAATAAATGCTCATCCCTTCTGGCTGTTATAAAGCTTCTGCAGTTTTACCCAGCACCTGCAAAGCAGCACTTCCTTCAAATGGACACGGACGGATCCCTTCTGGCTTCACTTACAACCTCCCTCGGACTCTGTACATCATCTCTGATCTGCACCCGAGATCATCTGCCCAGCATGCAGGAGATATGAACACAGAACTGCCTCCAGCCAAACCTCAGCTCTCTACAGCTCATGCTCTGGAAATCAGCTGGCTCACAGAGCAGATTCCCAGCAGGAGGCATGTGAATCTAGAGCAGGATCGGGGAGGAGAAGAATCCACTAATAAGTAGTTGAGTGTGTATTTCCATGGGGATGCTCGCTCATGAAAGCTTCTCTCTTGAACATCCCTCTGAAAGTTATTTTGCAAATGGACATTCCCCATGTGCACCCCTCCCCCCAAGCCATAGGTGAAGGCAAAAATATCCTAACTCCCAGTGCTAGTTTTTGTGATTTTTAATAGAGCAGAAAGAGAAGTCACCCAAAGGCTGACAAATAAACCCTGTTAGACAGTTTAACACCTGAAGTTGAGCACGTGTCATAGAAGCTTTTACAGAATAAATTCTCTGCACTGGCATTTTACTTATTCCTACTGTTAGAGATCCCTTAAAGAGTAGAAGATCAATCTATTTGTATTTCTGTCACTCTGCTCCCAAATCTTATTCAATAAAATGATTTTTACTTCCTTCCTTTTTCCCACCCTTCCCTATAACATGAGAGATGCTTTTGTTTTTTATTTCAGCCAGTAAATATTATTTACAACAGCATCATAGCTTTTTTTTTTTTGACATAAATTATTCAACAATACTGACTCAGAGACTGCAGTGGGACCCTGTACTAAGAATAATTGTCTGTTCAGGGAGCTCTAAGGTAGAACTACCATCTGAATTCTCATGTATGACACAGAAACTTCTGCAGCATTGCTGAAGCCATTTCCTCAGAGATCTACTGAACAGATGCCTTCAGTTCCACTCATACCTTTGCCACCACGCAGGGCGCTTTCCTTCTGTAGCTTTCCCCTCAGAATTTCAAAGCAAGAAAAGAAGAAAAAAGAAGAGAGAGGGAAAAAAAAAGCACCTGCAGATGGAGAACAGAAATATAATACATGAGGTCAACATTTACTGAAAAGCTTCCAAATACTGCAACATAAAAACCTACAGGAAGTTCCTCAGAAGAGTCTACTGCAAGTCACAGGCTGCATTTCTGGGCTGTGTTCTTACTGGGCTAGCCCAACAACAAGATTGTTTCCTAATTTCAACAATACAACATCATGACCTTTCTTACTATATTTTATGTTACAGCAGTATTATGCTCCTGGTATCCAGTCATATTTCAAGTTCAGTCACTGGTTCCAGGAGCATTTGAAAGGAAGACAGAGGTTCCACAGAGGCTGGGTTCTCTCACCTTCTTTAAAGCGTTAATTCCACCACAACCACGCCGCAGCAGCTCTCCAAAGCATCCCTGTCCTCGTGGTTAGATTGAGTGCTGGGACCTCTGGCAACTCTCAATCATTTTAAGAACTCAAACTTCTGAACTTAGACCTTCTTATTAACCTAAACAACTGTTTGTATAACTGACTTCTCGAAGTTTCATATGAAATCAACTGACAAATTTTAAAGGCCCTTTAAAAAGTAGGGAAAAACCAGCAGATAGCAGTATGTAAAAAAATACACTCAGCTAACTGCCTGGCCTGGCAAACAGCTTGGTGGAAGACAGAAACCACAAATGTACACAGTAATTACACCATTCCCCCGATTTTTTTAGTAACAATCAGCACAGAAACTGTGCAACTTAAAAAGCTTAGGATTTTCTTACAGAAGCAGGAGCTGAGCTAAGCACTCTCAGCTCCCAGCACTACTTTTCACCTTGACTACTACTGGCATAATCATCTCCCCTCAGCCAGATCCAATGGATAAAAGGAAATGGGGAAGCAGAAATGTAGTTTTGTGATGTTCTCACTTGTACTAAACAACCCAGTTAGTGGAAAACACACTTTATTTTCTGTTACTGCACACATACATATCTGCACTTCAGGGTACTCCAAGCCATACTTCTATTTTAGAAGTCACGTGATATGTTGAATATCATATTTCAGATGCCAGGTAATTAAAATATTAGAGACCGAAGATTTTTTCATCACAACGTTTACTATGCAACTGATCCAACAGCAATACATTAAGTCAAATTTATTGGTGTAATTATACTGATAAACTTTATTAAAAGGTGTTATACCAAAGTACTCTATACTATTCTCTCATATATATATATATACACACATACATATTTATATATACATGTTCTAATATATATATTTATGTATCTCCTGCCCTTTCCTTACACTAGAAGCTACACAGCACAAGGACAGCATCCACAGCTAAGATCATCTTAGCTGTGCCAAATGCTGCCAGAAGACACCAGGGTGAGCAATCACTTCAATAAACCAGGACAAGTTACCCTCTCTCCCTCCTTTTATAGATAACCCTTGGCAGAGAATACAACAGGTAAAAGACACCATTAACCTTGTAAATGGTTCTTCTGACTGTGGTCTTATCTGAAAGCTGTCACCAAAACTGGCTTTAAAGTCTCTGATAACTCCTGGTCTGAAGGAGTTACTTAATATCCTTGAAAGCCTCCCACACAGCTTTCACAGTGCTGGAGATTGTAGGAGTTCTAGTGTAAGTCACTAACACAACACAGATCTGGAAAAAACACGCACAATGGATACAGTTCATCCACTCCAAGAGCAACAGTGACACCACCCAGAAGGAACCACAAACTATTCCTCACCAACAGGCCCTGAAACACAGCTTTTAAGGGAAATGGAGGCATCTGAATGAAGCAGGGGCTTCAAGAATAATGTTCTGTGAATCAAAGTCCAGGTAGGATTTTATCAGCATTCCTCAGCAAAGGGACAGACAGATTCTGCAGAGGGATCCAGTACTCACTGTGTACAGGATGCTGCTGTGATCATGAGCAAGAGCTTTATTTCAACCTACCTTCTAAAAGACAAATACGGCTCATTTGGCAGATTTTTAGCTAGGTTTGAATGATATACAAATTAAAATGCACATGGTATATCCAGTGAAAAAACTTTAGAACCAAGGGGCGGTCAGAGAAGAACAAGAAAATGCAATTTTGTCACAGAGTAATGCAGTAAGGCAGCATGGCTGCTCAGTCTGCTGAGCTGTCTGCTAAAGAGCCAAGAACACTGCAAACAGTGGACAAGAAACCAGACACCAGAAGCTGAATCAATGTCAGACTTGGTAGGAAGGGAATACTAACATAGTTTAAGAAGGACAAGCATAGGAGAAAAGAAGCAGTGTTGTACCATTTCATTTGATTTCTGTTTATTCATGAGGAAACTTATCTTAGAAAAAGAAAAAAAAACCACCACCAAAATAACCACCCATGTAATCAGCCACAGGGTTAAGACTACGTGGTAAAAAAAGACAGAAAAAGCAGGAAGAGATGGTCACCAGGATACCTATTCTATATGGCAGGAGATAAATCACAGAACCACAGAATATCCTGAGTTGGAAGGGACCCACAAGGATCAGAGTCCAGCTCCTGGCTCTACACAGGACAACCCCAAAAGTTTTAGAACAGGCTTGACAAAACTGTTGCAGAGATGGCAGCAAAGACTATTAATGGACTACTTCCGAATACATGGAGGAAAAAACAAACAGGTTTACTGTCCAATATATAGGAAATAATATGATGACAGTGACAGGAGTCAACAACTCCATCACAAGCTGAAAGGCTTTTGAATGCAAGGAACAGGAAGAGAGGATGTAGAGACAGAAACAAGACTTCATTTTTCTTTCTGAGAACGCAAAGAGCTTTAAAATATCCTGGAAGACCACACACTGAAGTTACACAGGAGCATTATTATTCATGCAGCCATGGGCTATACGATATGGATGTTGCAGATTGAACATTTCCCACCCTGATATAAAGGAATGCATGAGCTGGCAGATAAAGATTACAGCAAGTTTATAGATGTAAGAAACTCTGATACAAAGAAGTGATAGGAAATGTATCTAGAGATCAGTATCAGGAGCTTCTTCAGAGTTCCAAGATTAATTCAATTGCATATTACAGCATGGATATATGATGTGACAGAGGAAAAGGACTTTAAAAAGAAGTGTGAACACAGGAACAACAACAAAGTGAGCTCTTTCTTGCTAACTGCACCTCATCCTGCAAATAGGAAGAGGGTCCAGAGGCACACAAAGTAAGAGGGGAGAACAGGTACATGAACACACAAATAACAGCGAACAGAGAAGTAAATGCACTGTCTTGTTGCTCAGGTCTTCAGAAAAAGGTTGATCCTTCTAAAAACAGCAAAAAGCTAAAAGAAACCATAACACATCTTTAAAAACTATATTCAGAATTGCTTAAGACACTTTCAAACATAACCTTCAGCATTGTGTGCATCTACTTCTTTTCTTTTTGCACACATTTTAGTGTGTTGTCTGAATTCTAGAGTCAGTGCAACTGTTCAGTCACTTTAGGTCACCAAGGTAATTGAGATGTTTTCTCCCCTTGTCACAAGAGGTTGCTTCATGCAGAGACAGCAGGTTATTACATGTGTAAAGAGGGGTCACCCTAGCTAAAATCAACCATTCCTCAACTCTGCAAGTTCATGAAAGAGAAGATATAGTACCAGTCTAAACGAAAGCCAAACAAATTCAAACCTGGTCAGAACTCCTAGGAGTCTCTTGAAGCACATTATTAAAAACAATGTATTTGTAAGCACCTACAAAGGCAGCTCATCAAAAGCAATGAAGAAAGTCCACACGGCTGTGTCAGGAACAGTTCACACTAATCAGTTCTTACCCAGAATAAAATTATCAACTGGATGAAAAAGAAGGTAGACACAAAATAAAAATATTAATTAAAAAATCACATGATGCTTGAGACACTGATTTCAAAGCAAGCATGGATATTACTGCACGAGGAAAAGACAGACAGAATCACCCCATGGCAGTGGCCTAACAAGCCATCCCAGCTGCAGCAAAACTAGTAATACGTCTTTTTTTCAGTGGTTTTGCAAGACTGGATGACAACTCCATGTTTTTAACAAGACATGGACTCCAGCTGAAACTCTTCCCCAAGCTGGAACATTTGCAAGGCCCACCATAGGCAAATCAGGTAGCGCAGAATGGCACACAAGCTCATACCGCAGGACTTCACATTTCTACAAGTCACTCTGGAAGTTTTCACCAGTAATTTGATACTTCCCATTACAAGAGAGTGTCAGAGGATAAGGACTTCATTTTATTCAACATTCTCTTTAGTGATCTTCAAAACAGGAATAGATCATGCTTCAAAGAGCTTGCAGTAAGAGTTAGAAATGGTTGCAAGACTTAAAACCTCACGGTATCTTCAAATTGAATTTATAAGTGGCTTGGAGATAACACAATTTTTCAGAAAACACCAAAATCTGAAAGAAACACTCAACCGGAAGAGTGCAAATTATGGAGTGACCAAATATCACAACTACTGAGAGAGAAGTACCTTGTTACTAACTTCATTTGCTATAGCAGAGGTAGGGAAGAAAAGGCAGTTTGCTTAAACAAAAAGGCAAACAAAAAAATCAACACAGGCGTCAGAGAGCTATTAATGCATTCCAAAAGCTGGTGAGACAGAACAAAGCAACCTTAGGACACTGTACAACCTCCTTCCTTAAAGGTCCTAAATGTGGAATGAGACAAGTGTCTACAAAAACACATCCTGCTTCGAACAAAGGAGTTATTAGTTCTTGACAATACTTCAAAAGATCCACTTTTCTGGTTTTGAGGGTTAGATACCTACACGTCTTCCAATTCCAGCAATACCTAAGACTTGTAAGAGAAAACTGATACAAACAGCTGTTTGAAACAATGACACATTCAGACTGTGTTGCAGTCTTACATTCACAGCACGCTTCAAAACCCTGCACTGAATTTTGCTCCTCATTATTGGCATTAGTAAGTCCTGGTAACTTGGCTGAGAAGTTAACACTTCTGTTTTACTGTAGCTCTCCAGTGGTAGCATGGATAAGCAAATGATTATTGTGAGATTTGAGACAGACAAAAAAAGTGATGGGCAGCTTAAGAAACTCCACATTCCAGAGCTAACCATAGTAACTCTGAAGTTCCTTGTCCAGGCAGGCAGAGAAACTTACTTGTGTACAAGCAAGAGCTGCCTTGTTTAGGAACTAGCTGGTAAACAGTATCAAAAATCCAACTGAATACTTTTGAAACAGCTCCCTATCTCTTAAATCAACTGCTGGTCAAAGGTTTGTACTTTGAGAAAAGCATCACTGTGGTTTTGTGAATAAAGGCAGCAACTTCAGCCTGCAACCTTAATGCTTCTAGGATTTTCACCACAACAAAGAATAGGCTGACCTGAAGAATTTTCTAAAACATGTTCAAGATCTTCCCTTGACAACAGGCGCTAAGATTTTTCCCTAAGCATCCCAAACAAAGATCTAAATTAAGATGTCGCCTGTCTGGAATGTGGGCCTGCTCTTCAAGATTGCGAGACACAAAATGCAAGAAACTAGAAATGGTATTAAACTTCTGAATATTAATATCAGCAACCACTCTGTGCAGAGTTGGATGCAAGGAAAGTTTAAAAGTATGTAATTAATGAGAGAATAAACCAGCCTTTATCTCTGCTGTTAGATTAGTTAACAATTTGAACTTTTGCTGTATCTTTAAAACAAGCCCAAGTCCTACTAGATACACAGTTTGCACATACTTTTAGAAAAGAAATAGTCATTTAAGTCTTCTGGGAATTAGTCAAACCTAAACACGCAGCTTAACCAAAGCATTCATCAAATGACAAGCATTTTCAAAATGAGCACACAGCATCTTCACAAGCTGCAGCCATATCCCTACTGAGCAGGGCTGATACTTAATCTGGAGGCAATCTTCCACTGAAGACTGAACTCAAAGTATCAATGCTTTAAGAAAGAAATACATTTTCTACGCTTAAGCCATAAGGACTTTGGACTATGTTTGCTGGAGAAACAGTTTTGTGAGGTCTAATAAATTGCTGGTCTCAAACCCCGAATGATTACCACCCTCTAAACAGCTATTATTGGCATTTCTTATAGAAATTTATGACTCTGTACGCACACTTTAAGAGACTATCAAGTGCTCTGTTTCAATACACAACTTACGAGATTTACCTACAGCAAGTATAGCCTGAAGCTACACAGAAAAAGAACCAACAGCTCCCTAACTCAAGCAGGTGACATCCAACACACATTCAATATAACAGATTTGGAAACAGTTTTCTGGAACCCATTTTACAGGTTTTATTGATCCCTTTTCAATACCACAGATAAACTGCAACTCTTCCCAAAGCCGACCTTCCTCCGACCTTACATGATGTCCATACAGAACAACACTGGAGCTTTTGAGGGGTTTCTTTTTGCCTTGTTTTTTCTTCAGGGACTGACTCAAAATTATACTAGAGAAATTCAAGCAGGACTATCGCAGAAGAGATCCATGCAACTGCTCGTGTCGAGCAGAGCATTCACTTTCTGCACTCTGGCATTCAGAGACTTCTATCAAAGGCAGCCACACAATTCCTTTCCCTGAGTGATCCTGCTCCATCCTGAACTGAGTCAAAGCATTAAAGCCTATCCTACAACCCATCCTACAGTAACTATGCTGGAAGTTAGAATACTGTTTCAAAGCTCTCATAGGAAGAGTTTATATCCATTTATTCTTGTGCCAATGTTGTTCTTCATTTAATTTCCCTCCCTGGTGTTTATGCCCTTCCCATCCCTTATAGGATGTTTTCATACATACAGTGTTACCACGTCCCTTCTTGGTTTTCCTTTTACTGAGCTAAATAAGCAAAGCCTTATGGTTTCCTCATAAATGGCCTTTTTCTATGCTCATCTCAGTTTGCTCCCTTCTCCAGCATCTCAGACATACTTTTTCTCTCTGTCTTTACATCAGTAGAAATTCAAAATAAGCAGCAAAAAAGAATACCACAGTGTGAGGGAACTGTAGGAAAGAAACTCTTTTTGATTTGGTTTCTTAAAATGCCCAGTATCAGAACGAAATACTCCGTCATAACATAAAGAGAAAAGAAAAATAATATCGTAAAAATAGAATATACTAAAAAAGACCAACAAAACAAAACAAACCCCAATACAACTTAAAAAACACCCTAAAAAAGGCAAAACCAAAAATCACATCACAAGTAAAACCACTGGTCTATAGCACAGGAAAACTGCTTTTAGACAAAATGTAGGAGTGCCATTAACTTCTGCCACAGTCAAAATTGACAAAATCACCCAACTGGTTCACTGAAACAGTAAAATCCATACAAAATTCAGCAGAGGAGGAAAGAACCTAAAACCAAGTTAGTTTTATTGAAATAGTATTCAGAAGCTACCTTGAAGATATCCACATCATACTCAGAAACCTTTTAGATGTGGTCTACTCTTAGAAGGACAAGGTTATTTAAGCTTTCCAAAGCTCCATCCAGATGCCAAGCTGGATGCCTAAAAGCCAAATTCAACTTTGCTCTAACATAGCTAGGCTTGTATTAAACTGCCTTGGCTTTATGTTAATCCCAGCCATTAGTGCAACCCTTCCACAGAAGGATTTTCCCCTGAATTGCCAGATTTTCCATCTGTCAGTCTTCTTTACTCATAGAAGAGCCACAGTAAAGCCCACCACAACAGGCATTCAAGGCAAACAGTCTCAGTATGGAGAGGAACATTTTGTTTCAAGATACAAAAGCTGTTCTGAAAAACAACACCATCAGCTCCTGTACTTACTCTGGAAATGCTGCATTTCTTAACATGTTTCAAACCTATCTACTTCCCCAAACCCATCCAGTGCTAATACAGTTGTACGTTCTGGAAACTAAAAATACTCAAATCAACAAAGTACCTGCAGACAGATCATTGCTACCCAAAGATCAAGCTCCTAACAAAAAGCAGAAGTGGTGTCAGTGTCATGACTTCAGGCTCCAAATGCTGTGATCATGCACCCTTAAGTTATCAAAACCACAGTCCACATTACAAAAAGTCCTATCTTACAGAGCACCCACATCTGCTACAGATGATTAATAAGCAGAAACATTTCTTATGATTGTTTAGCAAGTTAGATTGAGCCAAGTGATGCAAATATTCTGCTGTCATTCCTGTCACACTGGCATTATTTCAGTTTGAACCAAGTCACCTCCATTCAGAACTCAGCCATGCCCCAAGGCAGTAGCTTTTCCAAGAGCACTGACTTGATCAGGACAACCAAATTTAACAGCAGAGAGTATCAAACCACCAAGACAGTTATCCTGTTTCATCTGTACTGTCCTGCCTGTGTACGTGCAGGGCATTAAAGAAGTCTATTGTATTCAGGTCATTAAAGAAGTCTACTGGATAGAACATTGGAAACCATCCCCTAGGAAGTATCTAAGGGAAGGGCTCTGTAGTCACTCTCCTACATCCTGGTAGTGCTCAGCAAAGCAGTCACAGACAAGTAACAAACAGCATTTTGGAGTCACCTACAAGGCCACACTGACATTGTCATATCACATCTTCCAGGTCCATCCTTGCTCAAGCACAAGACACTGTGAACTCAATACCTCCCAACCAGGAAACTGAGACGATATTGGCCAATGACTTTGACCTCCTATCAAGCAGTTGTCTACCAGCTGTGATAGCCCCACTATCAAACCAAGCAGCTTCTGGACCAGGGAAGTTCTTTGTAGAGTTGATACTGTCCCTCATCTGGTGCACACAAAGTGGCAGCACCCGCAGGAGTGGCTGTAAAACAGTACGTGTCCATGAGACACTCACACATACATGATCTGAAGCAGCAATGTCATTCAAGTATAAGAGAACACCTTGCTGTCCCAGTATTTCTCAGGGATAGCTGCTGGCCAACAATGGCTTTCACTCAGAAGAGAATGTTTGCAAATCATGCAGGTGCAACACTGGCTGGACACAATCAGCCCCAACACTTCCTGAAAAACTGTTCTCGTTTCCCTGCACCTTTGCCAAAGCAATTACATGGAATTGCTGCCATGGTAAGCATTTTCTAGGAAGTCTCAGCCAGAATGGCTGTATCGAGAAACAAATACATGTTTTGACCACATTAGAATTTTATGAAAGCTTTCTCATCAAGAAGCTCCTGCACCCTTCAAGACCGAAAGCAGAGTTTCGAAGCACGTCCTGCCCATCTTTTGCTGTACTAAAACATCACTTCCCAGACGGGTAAGGCTTAACAATTTTTGCAGAAAGACTGCAAACTTTAGCTGCTAACTGGGTTATTTCCTAGTGAAGACAGAGCAGGGCTTTCCTCACTGTAAGGCTAAATACCATGTTGAGAATAAGACAGTTGTATCTTCTGTAGGAGCAGGAAAACAGGACTGTTTGGAGACAGTGAGCACTGGGCTGACATGAACCCCTTGCAATACTTGCACAAGATAAAGACCCATGTGTGGATCACAGGAACAGCCTTCACTGAAGACAACAAAACTTTCAATAGCTTCTCTTCACTGCTCAATACAGTTTTATACTTCTAATTACGTATCCCTTTATACATAATTTTCACCTTTAAACTTTGAGGATGGAAGTTTCCTGGAAGGAAGAAAAAAATCACATATGATGTTCCTGTATAGCCAACTGGAAGGCAAAGGACAAGGTTGCCTAGGACGGTGGAGCACTTGATCACAATTTCTTGCATAAACTAAAAAAGCTAAACATCTGAATACTCCAGATACATTGTTCTTTAACAACTTTGGAAAGTACATCAGAGGAAAAACTGTATGAAATCTATTAATACCAATCTCTGCTTAACAATTTCTTACTATGCTCACTCAGGATTCTAAACTACGGAAAATTTAGTACAAAACACCCCCTTATGACTATCACCGTGTCCCCTGGTATCTCAAAGCACATCTTGTGGGCAAAATGCCACTCCTCTGTGCCAGAGAGCATCGGCTTTAACAATCACATAATGAATGTTTATTAGAAATTAATTACAGTTGCAAAACAATGGCTTAACTCCACCACCTCCTAACCCAAGCACTTGATCCTTCAGTCCTAAGAAGGAAACAAAACCCAACCTGCCTATTAACGTGCATTTTATTACAAGCTTCTTTTAATTATTTTTGGCCCCAGAGTGACATCTGTTTTCATACCTTGATTCGGGTATTCACTTGACAGCGGGAGGCTGGCAGGCAGGAAGAGCTCCAGAAACTACTTTTAATAAGACACAGCAGGAAAACCTGCAGAGCAGGGAAGGAATGACCCCAGACACAACAGCAGTGAAGAGGAGATGCAATTACTGGTGAAAGTCTATTTCAAGAGACAGCCAGAAAGGAGCAGGTAACAGAAGAGATGCAAGATTCAGGGAGAGTGAGATGAAGGCCAGAGCATTACTAGGAGAGATTCCACTCTAATGCAAACTGTTTAGCCAATGTCTAAATGCTGCTTTGTGCGACAATCCAGAGAAGCAGAGCGCTCAAGAGGGAGCACATCGGTCCCATGACGCTGATGCTACAACTGCTGCACACACTCTGCAGAATTCCCTTTTTCCAGACTACGAATTGAGCACAGACACAGCAGAACCCTGCAATTAAATTAACTTAGTCTGCAGAAAACACTTCCAAAAGGGGTTTGCAGATGCTACAGAAAAGTAGTTAACTCTGCTTTCAGCAGCTACAACTTTATTACTCAAGGTGAGCAGAAGCAAGATATTCAAGTGGATGAGAGACAACATTGCAACAAAACTGGTTTCCAAAATAACATGCTAAAACTATACCCGCTGAATCAATACACTTGACAGGCATCCCTTTGCTACTCTAACCTAGTTTCTTCTCTCACAGCACAGGTAGATGCTGGAACACAACCATTTATGGAATTCCATCTGAACAAATTAAAGCTTGTAAGTGTAATCATTAACTAAAGTCCTTTTTCATATTAGATCTTTGGAATAATTTCTCCTTGTCCTTTTCCAAGCTCATCATATCATCCATAAAAGAAAACCCAGAACCACTCTTGACACTGATCAGAAGTAGAAATAATCTTACTACAGAAACACTATTGCACAAACACTAGAGCTTAAGAAGAAAACCCACAATATGTATGAAGATAACCAGTTTTTGATCATTTATTACCTTCATGAGGGGTCTCAGCACTGTATTTCAGGTGACAATGAAAATCTCCACACCCATCAACAGGTAGCTCTCACACTTTTTGAGGAAATGTAGGTAGGTCACTCCCATCCAAGGAATACTGAGCAGGAAGAGTTCAGAATATTTTACTCCAAGTTTTCTGTTTATTTTTAAGCTGAGCACTCTTCAGTTAAAAAGAGACTCTGGACTTCTTACACAGGAGTTTTTCCTTTCCTGCTCAGACTGCTGCTTGGAGAAAGGTCCTTTAGGGAGCCCTAAACAAAATAAATATCCCTGGCCTATCCATTCTTTCTCCTCTGTGCACATACTGAGCCTGCAGCCTGTGTCAGCCATGGTGCATTGGAGCTGTTTAACATCATCTCACTCAGATTTAGACTTGCACATCACCAAAGCAACATTATGAAGCCAGTCCTAGACAGAACCAGCGACCCACCAGTAAGAAGTTACACTGATTAACCTTAGAGAGTTCAACCAGATATATGAAGATGTTTTAAGCAAAACACAACCAGCACTTCTCTCCACAACAATAACATCCTATCTAATGCTGTCCATGCTAATTAGGTACAAAATAGTTTATATACATTCTTTTTAGATAATCAAAATTAAAATAGCTCTTTAGTTGACAGCAGTGTTGTATTTAGAAGTCACATCATCAGGCCAGACTCTGCATATTTCATTACAGTCCTACGTAGATCGCAAATCTTTCTAGCACCATTTTTTTCAATTTCAGTCTCTTAATTAGAATCCAAATTAAATGAATGCCTTCTGTGCTTTCACATTCTCATTTGTGTAACCTTTGAGGAGAGGGACAAACAAATCCATTTCATATACTGGATGGTATTCAGCATACACATTGAGCCTCATTTTTCAGCTCTTTTTATTAAGCTCCCTGTTTCAACAAAACTGCAGCATAATTTGATACACAAGATAGTTAGCAACTGTTGATGGATACAGAACTGGAAAGCTCACAAGAGCAAGTACTCCAAAGTAGAGGCAGTCAGGAAAGCAGTTTCAAAACAAGTCTCAAATTTCTCACTCAACTCACAATTTAAAGTGTCAGAAGAGAAATTTTAAGTTTGACAAAAGATGGTCAGTTACAGTTTGGCTACAGCCACTTAATGAAACCTTATCAAGATTTCTAAGGTGTTTCTCAACTTCTGAGCACATACCACTTGCCATCCAACAAAGAAGCGAACATCTCAGATGTCATTTTACTCTCCCACCCCCAATATTAGCACAAATAAAACGACAGCAACCAGTGCAAAAATGTAGGTCATAAAACAGGTACCGCAACTAAGCTGCCGCATTTCCAGCTGCATCTCAATTTTCTGAGAGTCTCTTTCTCTGGGGCCTCTCACACAGAAGCACTCCGGGCAGCAGGTTTTGGTCTGACACTCACACTCTCACTTTTACTCACACCCTAGGTTCTGAATACAGCACTCTACATCCTTTACACTTGGCTTTAAAATTAGGCCTAAAGCCAGGCTCTCATTTAGTCTGAAAGGCTAATAAGGTGACTGCTTCCTTTCAAAACCCACACCCTACTTTAAACTGGCCAGAGGTTTGCTATTAGACATGATCTTCTGATAGGCTCCTGAACTGCTCTCACCCACCCAGTGTGGGTGAGACACCCACAAAGCCTGAACTTCAGAGCTAAACGAATTAGGAGACAAAGCAAAACAGAAGCTCAAAAATCAGAAAAAAAAATTAAAACTACTACACTTTTTAAAGAATTCAGATTATTTTATTGCAGGGTTTTAGAAGACACATAGATCTTCACTCTTATCAAATGTCTCCACATAACCTTATGTTATACTTTTAAAAGTGCAAAGGTGTTTCAAAACTGAAGGTTTGTTGTTTCAGATTTTTTTTTTACCCTAGAGATCCTTTCCAGATACCTAAATTTGTAGGATGTTTAAAACATTTTAAAATGGCTTAACTATTAATGATTCAGCAGGTTTTAGGAACTTGTACCTCACAGTAGCAAGCTTTACGTAAAAATAAATAGGTAAATCGGTAACTTTCTACGTCTCCATAAGCATAACATGAATGCCAAACTAAAAATAGTTAAACAGTGTGAAGAAAAAAACCCCTACAAGTTAGGAACAGATCCCCTGCACCAAATACTCATACTTAAGCATGTTCAAGATGCACAAAGGCACAAGCATTTCATTGCAATTGAAACTCTGTCTGGACTCAAAAAAAAAAAAAAAGGCAGCTCAAAGAATGCAATTGTTAACAGCTTCCTTTTCTCACACACAGAAGGATTAAAATAAAAGGTGTTACTTTTCCAGACCAGTCCCACAACTGCAGGCAGCATGCTAGTAACCAAGAAGCTGCCTTATTAGCATACCAGCTTAGATATATCTTCTCACAGAGTGACTCAGCCTGCTATTTTCAAAGTTTTCCTTAAATATTTGTCCTACATTTTACAATAGGAGTTACCAACTACAGAAAAACACATCCCATGAAGTCTTAGCCACTTCACAATGCTGAGCATAGAGATTAAGCCATGCGTCCACTAAACTAATCCCTTCTGAAAATTAAAGCTCGAGATATTCAGCATGGATCTTTCAGAGGTAAAGTGGCTGCTTGGTGCAAGTTGGAGGAAAAAAAAACATCCATGCTTTCCCATAGCACGGTTTAGTGCCTGCAAGAGGGAAAAACTTGCCAGGAGTTGCTCTGGGAAGCACAGCACACCCTGTCAGAACTGCAGCTCTTCAGAGCACAGCACACAACAACCACAGAGCGCAGCCACATAAGGAAAATTCAGTGTACAGCTGCCGCTTTGAACAGATGTATGTGCTGCCATAAGGAGTGGAAGCTTTAGCTGAAAGAGCTTTCCATCACTGCTCTCAAAGTCTATATTTGGTATCGCAGACGTATTCGAGGAGAATGGGTGTTTTACGGGGAGGAGGAAGAGGACGAGGACGAGGAGGAGGTGGGGGTGCCATGAAGGCTGCGTTCCCCGGAGCGTGACCCGGCCGGCGGCAGCCGCGGACCGGGCACGGCCCGGCGGCGGCACCGGCACAAAAGCGCCGCAGCGGGAACGGCACCGGGACAAAAGCACCGCAGCGGGATCGGGCTGGCTCCGCGGCCGGCGAGGCTGCGACCCGCCCCGCAAGGACACGGCCCGGGCACGGCG
>VXBT01008027.1:1605307-1616937 GCA_013400235.1 Oriolus oriolus | reverse complement strand
CGGGAGCGGCTCCCCGGGCGCCCGTTCGCAGGACGGCGCTTCCCGCCACGCCTCGCCGCTCGGCGCTCCCCCCTCCCCCCGGCGGAGCGGTTGGTACGTTCCGTTTTGCTGCAGTCGAGCCCGTTGGTCAGCGGCGGGAGGGGGAGGGAGCTACCACTTCCGCGCGGAAAAGGGAGGAGGACGAGGGGGAGGTTTAGTGCCCTGAGAGCTCTGCTGGGGCAGCCGCCTCTCGCATCCCGTTCCGCAGGCTTGGTTGTTCTCTGGCTGCTCTGGACTAGAGCGGTGCGACAGAAGGTGAACCGGGGGAAACCCTTCTCTCCCCCCGCCAGCGGGGGTTGGTACGCTCCCGCGCGTTCACCTGCGAGGCAGCGGCGGGGAAGCAGACGGTTCCATTGCCCCCCGGGGGGTGTAGGGGTGTTAAGGGGGTTTCCCCTGTGTGTGACGGGAGCTCCCGCAGTGCGCCGGGCCGCTATCCCGGTCCTGGGGTGCCCTTTATCCCAGGGCATACTCGCTCTATCCCGGGGTACCGCCATCCTGGGGTGCCCGCTCTATCCCGGGATACCGCCTCTATCCCGGGGTGTCCGTCGGGACACCCGCTCTGTCTCGGGATGCCCTCTATGTCGGGACACTCCTCGATTCCGGGATATCCGCCATCCCGGGGTACCCTCTCTCCCGGCGTGTTCCCGATCTCGGGATACCCGCTCTGTCCCGAGGTGCCCTCTATCTCAGGGTACCCGCTCTATCCCGGGGTACCCGCTCTGGACACGGGCGCGCTGGTTTCCATTTAAAACAATTCCAGGATAAGTCACAGTTCAAGATTAGCCCGAATGTCGGCGTCTCCCGGGTACGCGGCGCGGCTCTGCCCTACCAAAGCCGCGCTGGCAGCAGTGACTGAAGGACGAGGCTCACACCACGGGAGGCTTATGAGGGATGGGATTCACTGCGCCCAAATCTGCAACAGAGCCCCTAAGCCAGGCTAGGGCAGAAGCGAGGGAAATAAAGAAATATTCGAAATAGATTCGTCATTTACATTGATTTTGACAGCGAGGTGTGGTAAGATTTAGCTGGGCTAAACTGTAATGAGCAGGTCCCCACTGGCTGCTTAGGAAGCTCAGCAGGACCCGTTCAGGCACGGATGCTGTAGAAGGGGATAAACAGATTATGTCTTTGGCAATGGCAGCAGATCTTGTGGGCAGACACACATGGATTGTGCTCCAAAGGACTCACAGGAGTCATCAGGGAACATTTTAAACCTACTGGTCCCAAGGAGAAGCTTGGCACACACACGGGCTTCAAAAGTTCAGCAAGCCCTTCAAGGAGGCAAGGTTGATTACACCTAGGACAGCACAGTAATATGCATAAAATGTAGGGAAATATGAAAGATAATGAGAATAAAACTATGATGGAGGGAGAGAGCCAAAATTTATGGGAAAACAGAAAGCTGTCTTGTAATTTCTCAAGTCCAGTGAAGCTTCAAGCATGGAAACTAACTGCTAGTGACAGCTTTTTTCTTTTCCCAATCTGCCTCTTTCTAAGGACACTTTTAAGGATATATGAGGAACTTAACAATAGCCAGTTCTTCTTTATTGTAAAGATTCTTTGAAAAGAAAATTCTAAAGTATTTCATTAATAGGTGTATTTTTAAGATGCTTCTAGGATTTCAGTAAATGTTCTAACTGACCAGTCACAAAACGTAACAAAGCAGTTCATATTAATTTATAATATTTTCAGCCTACTAATCAAAATGCTTTGGAAGCTTTTAATTATCTCTGGGAGCTAGCTTTAAAAGCTCGAAATTATTTATCTTCCTTATCATGTACCTTGATAGTGATAAGAGTTTTTAACATCTTTTCCTAACCAAAGGAAGAGAAGATTACACATCCGATTGGAAACAACTGCCATGATTTTGTTTATTTTTTTTTTAAATTTACTCCCCATAATTATCTAGTAAGCACCAGCCATGAGGAAATACAACTCCGAGGTTGTTTGTAGCTGGAAGTGACAGGGAGACTTGAAAAGTGTGCATTGAATTTCACCTGCTACAGAACATGATATGTTTATAAGAAGTCAGTTAAGCCTATTTCGTGCTACACTGTGCTGTGAACCTCAGAGCTCACTTTAAGATCAGGCTTTTACAGTGGCAGAATCTACATCCAGACCAAGAGTACTACGAGAAACTCAGGATAATAGAAAGGCAGTAATTTAATATACAACAGAGATTTGCAATGGAAACATGTTGTACCATCCACACTGCTCAAAAAAGAAACCCAAAGGAAATGGAGAACTAAAGGCTGAAACCCCATCCTTCAATATGCCTGCAGTCTCATGATTTGTTTAAACCCATTTCAGAACAAGCTGCTGATCATGGCGTTCCTTTTGCTCCTCGCTTTGCATTCTGGTTCCTTTTGGCTTGTAGGCAACACAGTGAGTCAGAAGAGGAAACTGATGCAGCTGAAAACCAAAGGGACTAAAAGAAAAGATTGGTTTTTATCCAGATCAGCTCCTGATCCAACTCACTGTTTACTCATATCAGCACTGGCACACGAATTGTCCAGGGCAGGAGTGACAGTGGGACCACACCTTCTGGGAACAACCCACTCTTAAGTCAGCCTAAATCATGGTCAAAACACTGTCCTGTTCATTGTGGACAGGATTAGACAAATTAGAAGATATTTTTAACAGTATTGTCTCTGTGCAAACTCCTTCTGTCATTTGACACAAGGATTACTGGGTAAAGATAAAGAAAAAATGTTTCCTTAAAAGGACCTGTAATTTCCAGTATGGTGATATTATATATGGTAACATTTCCTACCTGGGTTTTTTGCGACTATTTGCTCTGCTGCCACAGAAGGTTCTCCCTTAACTACAACCAAAGGATTTCTCCAAATTATGCTTCAAAAGTTTGCTATCAGAGTGTGTCAGGTAAGCCATTTTAACTGTTTGAGATACCCACTGCGACAGGACAGTACACACTTGTATCCTAAATACTGCCAGGCAACATAAATGCTAGAGAGAAAAGTTTAGAAGAGAAATATGTGCAAACCCAAAGCTGCCTGAATACATTTTTTCTTTGCCACATTTTTACAGGAATGTTATTTATGCCAAAAAAACCCATGGACCTACAACACAACCTTAATACAGCAGTGGCATCAATCTTTGTAGAGACAATGTAAAACAATTCATGGTTGATACAACAGCAAAAGTCATAAAAGGTAGATGTAAACAAAAGAGATTTTAGGATTTCTGGGAAGGCTGGAATGTAAATTTTAATAGATAACTGCTTTCTTTGTCTGTGGTTGTTTTCATTTATCTTCCTAGGGTAACGGGAGTGAGGAGTGACTAATACTCTGTGGAAGTAAAATCAGTTCTGTAAATTACAGATACACTTATAATGAATACATTAAAGCTTATCTGATAATCTCTGTTTCTTTTTTCTGATAATCTAGGAGCCCTTTCAGTCCTGTGTCCTACTGAAGGAATCCCATTCTTTCCATAAGAACATGCTAAGTATTTAAGTCATAGAACAGTTCAGGGATGTGAACCATAATCAACATCAGCAGAAGATCTTTTTTTATATCGTTTCCTGCCATCTTCCCTTACACTCTTCAGTGCAAGTTTGATTCCAAGATGTGTAAGAGAACAACTGCCCCCATTGTAAGCAGATAGAGGAAAGAAGGATCATCAGTAACAGCCAAGGTGTGCACCCAAAGCCAAGGCACTCTCAGTCTCTCCAATGAGAGGCTGGAAGTGCTGAGGGGAGCAGATGCAGGGTGGGTTCACTGGACTTTTGACACTCTCTTGCCTGACACGCACACAAGCAAACCAGATTGTGTGGGTGAAACAACTGCTAAAGGCCACAAGAATATTCTCAAGGAAGGTACTAACATTTCTTTATCTAACTGGCAGGGTTTAAGAGAGGGCTCCACGGAGGTCTATGCTCTAACATCATTCAGTGTTTCCACTGATGACCCAATGAAGGAATAATGAATAATCTGACCATGTTTTCAAATGACTCAAAGTGGCTCAGTGGTAAAAGAAGCTGCTCTTTTAGGGACAGCCCTAGAACTTCAAATTTTCTTGAAAATTGCTGCAGTGCTTTGAAAAACAGGATGCACTTTGATATGGGTAAGTTGTATGTCTTATACGATAATCAAAAGCAAAAATAAAGTGGGAAAGGATGGACCTTCAGAAGTCATGCAAGGAAAAGACCTGGGAGTGAAACTAAATGTAAGACTACAATGTCAGTTTCTTGGAAATTAAAAAAAAAAATCACACTATTTACAAATGTGTTAAAGGTAAGACATGGAGCGTCTGTTCTACACATTCTCTGGTTAGAGGCCAGCTGGGACACTGCATTCAGTTTTAGGGATTAAACTCAAGAATGAACTAAGAGAGTCTAAAAAAAAGGAACAGCAATGACCTAGGCATTCAGAAAACATGACCTGTAAAGAAGAACTGGAAAACTTCCCAGTTTCTTCATCTACAAAGGCAAAAAAAAAAAAAACCAAGAAAGAAAGAAAAAAAAGAAGACTGAAGGAAAATACCTAAACGGTCTCCAAACATGATGTGTTTTTGCAAGAAGAAAAGTGATTAATTATCTTCTGGGTTTACTGGTTATGAGATGAGAAGTTATCTACTTAGCCTTTAGCAAAGAATTCTTAGGTTGGACTTTGGGAGAACTTTCTGAGTCTAACAGAAGTGAGGCACCAGCATGTTTTGCTGAAAAAAACTCTAAAATCTCCATCACAGGAGAAAAAACCCCCCATTTTTTCATTATTATTTCCATATAGTTGATTGAGTTGATGGGGGAAAATGAATTTTTAATGTCCCTTCCTGACTTTTTTTTTTTAGTTTATATTTTTGCCCAATCTTTAGAAAAATATTTCTTGTCTTAGTATGATAATTCAATGAGAATTCTTCATATATATGTTATGTACAAAAGCCAGTTTACTAACTATCTAATACAAATGCAAATTTTCTTTTTCCCCCTCCCTTCAAACAAGTAGCCTTAATCCTGAAAGAGAAAAATTCTGAAGCAAATACTGTCTGAATAATAATAAAGATTACATATTGGTCTTTGGTGACTGGGCAGGAATAGAAAGAACAACTTAAAAAAAGAAATGCTGCTGCAAATCACAAGTCTGTGTGGAACAGACTTACTCAGGCATTGCAACAAAAGTGTTACCTGTGCTTTATTTAGAAATAGGCATTTCCAGGTAAATTCAAGGCTGCCTTTCTCTTTCCTGATGGCTCAATATGGGTATGCTGGGGTGCCACCTGCACAGCTCAGCAGTAAAACTGAATGCCCTTTCCAGCACTTCAGGAAAAAGAAATGCTACTTACCTTATAAAACCTAATGGATTGAAGAGCAACAGAAGGAATTCCCATCTAAATGCAAATCAAGGCAAAGCCATTTTGAATGCAAGAGTAAACTATGCATGGTAATTTTCCCACCATTTGCTACTGCTCCGTACTACAATTATAGTTCTACACAACTGAAGTAGTTAACAACTCTTCTCCTGATAAGCTGTCAAAGAATAACTTACAATTTTCCCCAAATGTATGTCATAAATATGTTTATTCTCTTGCAATCGGTGCAAAATTAATTTAGAACACTTCCTGCTTATTTTTGGTTTAATTTAGCCTGGTTTGTGAAAAGGAAAAGGACAAGTTATCGGGGAGAAAAAGGTTTCATCTGCTGGTTAAACTGTAAATTAAACTCCTACTTGTTTTTTGCTGTAGTGTGGTAACTGATACCAGCGGGTTTATGACAGCTGAGAACACTTGAATCAGTGAGGCTGAGGTCAGGATCCCAGCTTGGATCCCTTCTGTATTTGAAAATGCCACCTGTGTGGTGCAAAGGCTGGCTGGGGTGGCAGTCCCTGAGTCTGTCAGGTGTTTGAGGACAAGGTCCCAGTGCAGAGCTCTGGGCCTGGTCTGACACAGAGTCCTCCTCACCTCGAAAAGCTCAGGGTGAACAGAGCAGCTGAGCAGGAACTGTAGTTTCTACCATTTATTCTAAAGAAACTCTGTTCCAGCACCAAACAAACCAGTAAGGGAGGGGATGCCTCATGCAAAATACTGGATTAGAGTTTTTATTTCCCATATCCAGAAGGAATGCAATAAAAATTGCTTTAGTCTTAAAAGGCTTTTGAAATATTAAATGCTATACACACGTCAGTTGTGTAAATGAAGGTGGGGACAGCTCCGATTTTACAGTTTGTTCAGAACAGGGTAACCCAGCCCCACTGAAAAGCCTGGCACTGACAATGTTCCCCACTGGATCCTTACTGGATTTGGCTGGGTGCTCTGTCCCTAATCTGAGAGGCCCTCAATGAATCAGGGACACATCTGTCCTGCAGCAGGTATGAAAGTGAGGCAGCAAGATTATCTACTCTAAATGTATTGCTAGTATTTACGTGAGGCTGAAGAAGCTGTAACGATTTCATTTCAAAACAGCTCAGACAGAATTTGCCATTGGATAAGAACTCTACCCTGAAAGGACTTCTTTACTTCATCCCAATATCATCAGAATATGACTCACCCAGTGATCCAAAGCAGGAGTCTTTTGGTATGGAATACAGAAGAACTATATATTGCTTTTAGATTTTATAACTAGCCTCCTGCTACAGGTATCCTCCCACATGACAGTAGCTGTGATATTAATTACTTTACAGAGTTAATTATTAGTGATAACCGGTTGGGGATCTTTAGTAGGTCAAATGGATAACATGAATGTAACAACAATAAATTTTAGCCAAATCATTAATAATTTTTTTTTTAAAAAGTGAAAATTGGAGTGCATTCTGCACTAGGAAAGATGATGAAATGGACTTTTCTACTAAATCCTCACTGCAATACTGAGTATCAAAATCTCCTTACCCTGGAGATTCGTGAAATGAACGTGCAGAGAGATTTCACATTTTTAGTGGTGAGCCCTTCCTAAATAGTTCTGTATGGAAATGAACTTGCATTTTAATCCCAGTGAGTTTTGTTCCTGACTTAATTTGGAATAGAACGGATTTACAAAACTTCTTTTGATCTAACACCAGAAACAAAGAACCTATTTTACACACAGTGTCCTCCAGCACCTCAGTTTAAGGCAAAAAAAATGGTCCCAGTGAGAGAAGAGTTAAGCACTTCTGAAAAATAAACTTCAAAGAAAGTAAAATATGAAGGAATAGACTAGATCCTAAGCAAAATTCTTAGAGAGAAGTCAAGGCAGGAGTGGAGAAGAGGCAGGGTTTGTTTACATAACCTCTAACCTGTAGCTGTGTGTCTGATCCTGTATCACTCTGCTACTCAGATAAGGTGGAGTTTTGAGTCAAGAATATCAGAGGCATTCTCTAGACAAGCCCTTGTGGCCAACATTCCTTCCTCAGATTACTCATGTTGAGTATAGGTGGAGTCCAAATCAAAATTATCAGTATGACACATTATTAATCAAACAGCCCAAGAATTTAAATCCTGTCCTTTTGAACGCAACTTTCAAAGAAGTCAAGCACTTGTGAGGAACCAGCCTGAGTTTATGAATACAGATGTTACAAGTGTTCTACCTGACTGCAAACACAGGGATGCCGCTTAGTTTTAATCTCTTCCAGAGTTTTTAAGTGTTCTTGTCTTAAATATTTGTTATTGTATATGCTCAAAAAGATATACTTCAGCTGTTTTTACACATATGCTTGAGTGCTCCTTAGGCTCTTTGAAATAGGACCAACCTCTCATCACACTCAGGGGCTCAGTTAAGAGCAAGGGGGAATTATTGCTGGAGAGAGCTGCAGCAATCAGGTATTAAGCCTGAATATAATACATATTTTCTTGTGAAAAATGTACATTAAAAAAACCCCAAACAAACAGAACAGATTAAGATACTACTAATGGTAAAAAACTGGTAAGCATCCACTAATTTAAAGTGAATGGAGAAGAAGAAAGTGAGCCCACACTGATGTATGTCTTCATTTGCTGGCATTGAATACAGGATTATTCGTGTTAGTTAAAGTTATGCACTTACTTAAGTACTTTAGCTGGATTGAGGCCAGAGTACTGATGAGTAATCTGCAGAACCGAGGCCACTGAGAATAACAAATGAAAAGAAAAATACTCAGAGCCAAATCTGATTTAAATAAACACATTTACTATCTACCATTTTGCTTTCTTCTTCAAAGCTCAGTCATGAGTAGTGACCTCCCTGTGTGAACACTTACTACACCAGCTTTCAGTGATATTTTTTAAACTTAAAATGAAACACTTTCCCCCTATAAAAGCCTGAAGTCAATTGATACCACACTTGAGGCTTGAGTAAACTATGCAAAATTCTAGTAACCTACTTGTAGTCTGTCATCAAAATGTAATTTTAGAATCATAGAATGGTTTGAGTTGGAAGGGACCTTAAAGATCATTTTGTTCCAACCCCGTGCCCTGGCCAGGGACACCTTCCACTAGACCAGGCTGGCCATCCACCCTGGCCCTGAACACTTTCAGAGATGGGGCACTCACAACCTCAAGTCCAGTGCCTCAACAGCCTTACAGTAAATAATTTCTTCTTAAAAGCTATTCTAAACCTTCCCTCCTTCAGCTTAAGACCATTTCCCCCTGTCCAGTCACTACATGCCCTTGTGAAGAGTCTCTCTCCAGCTCTCTTGTAGCCCCTTAAGGCACTGGAAGGTGCTCTAAGGTCTCCCTGAAGCTCTTTCCTCTCCACTCCCAGCAGCCCCAGCCCTCCCAGCCTGTCATTTTCATGACCATCAGCAGTTCTGAAAGGCTGGAATCAGATCTATCAAACCGGGACATCAGATGTAGGGCGGAGTTACAAAGGTGGCTTTCTGAGAAATACAGACGACCTTCAGCTCAGAGCTGAGTCACCCAGAACCTCAATAAAACTTCCAGAAATTTGCATGGACCTGGACTGAACGAATAACTCCCTCTGTGGCACGAGCTGCTGTGCCTCAAGGTGCAGGTAACTGCAGCTAAACAGAAAATGAGCAGCTGCTACAGGTGACCACTTTCTGCAGGGCTCATCATGGCTGAGGATCCCAGGAGGGCTCCAGAAGGAGCTTTTGGAAGCTCTCTCAAAGAGGAAGGCAAAGATACTGATGTATTTTTTCAGTGCAGTCCTAGGAGGACTTTGAACACTAAGGAGAACTTCCTTGTAGCACTCGGGGCTTGTGTGTTTGCATTAGATTTCAAGCCCACTCCACAGGTGACAAACTCGAGGCATGAGTGCTGTCAGGGGCCTCACTACAGCTTGTGAGGCCTGTTATCTCACAGGAGCTGCTATAATGCACAAACAAACCAATATCTTAATAAACTTCCTTCAACATACAGACTATGATTGATCTGTAATCTCCAAGTAAATTAAATTTTCACTAAAAGCTGTTTTTCAGATGGCACTGAATGTGCATAGCTTGAGGAACCTAACCTTCTTCCTGAATTCCTTCCAGATCTACTGCTGATCACTCCAGGCCTCATTTTTGTGTGCTGCTTCTTTTTTTATTGTTACGCACAAAAGAAATCTGCAATGACAGCAACATGCAGTGGATATCTTCTTTCTGCCACGCATGCTTTCCCTTTTCACAGCCTCTCAACTACATCCTTCCATCATTCCAGGTATGCTGCCAGTGAAACCAGATTGTGCTCAGTGCTGGTTCTGTGGTTTGACACCCTCTGGAAGGGCTGAAACAAGGGCTGTGTTGAGCGAGGAGCGTATCAAGCACCTGAGCTCAATGTTTCACGACTACAAACAAGATCATAAAGGGACATGCAAATAGTGGTAAGGCTTTTCCCTGTATTCCAGGAAGTAGAATTGAAAAAATTGAAATTAGTTCCACACTAAGGACAAGGGATACACCTCCAGCAAGCCAGCCACCACACTCATGTTCCTGCAGAGCTGGTAGAGATGCAGATACAAGAGTTTATTCATGGGCAGTGCATGCTTTCAGTGTGGATATGGCAAGTGCTGGGTTCACAGCACGTAAGCTTAGATGCAGATTGAGTCTGTAGTTAAATGTCTGCAAAGAGCTGAAATTATTTCTTGACATGCTTCCCTGGGGCTCAGAAAAGCAGCCAACTTCACAGTGACCTTTTGTGTAAATCTTGATGTGCTCTGAAAACATGAGGGCTTCCTGGCCACAGTTACAGCCTGCAGTGTAAAAGCCTGTTGCTACAAACTTTGAACATAAGAGATTCTATCTATGATTAGCTTATCTTAAGCCACTTGCAGCTCCTGTTCAAAAAATATCTGAGTTATGTAGAAATTTTTATGTATTTATCCCTATAACATTTCTGACTTAGAGTAGTATAGCCCCGTTTTTTTTATAAATGTGAAACTGGGGCACTGAGAGACCAAGTGACTTGGGGCTCACAAGTAATCTCTGATGGTGCAGATGGTTGCAGCCTGATCAGCTATTGGCACTATTTTTCTCCTCTTTAAACTCTTGCTTTCCTTAATGTCTCTGCAACTGAAACACTCAGTGAATTCCAAGATTTTTCCCTGAAACAGCAACAGCCAAATGCTCAAGGGCATGAGAAAAAGAAGGTTGAAGAATGCATCCATATCTTCAGAGTGTAACCTCTGCACCTATAAAACCTTTGATGATGGAAGAAACTACTTAGGGACCTGTTTATATTGTACCATAGCCATGCCCTCATGGCATACTCCAGGGAAGACAGTTGTGCACTTTCTGTGGCAACTATTTTGTATCAAGAATCGCGTGGCCAGCAGGACTGGGGAAATGATTGTCCCTCTGTAGTCAGCGCAGGTGAGGTCACACCTCACGTGCTGTGTCCAGTTCTGAGCCCCTCACAACAAGAAAGATGTTGAGGGGCTGGAGCATGTCCAGAGAAGGGCAACGGAGCTGGAGAAAGGTCTAGAGAGTGAGTTCTATTAGCAGCAGCTGAGGGAGCTTGGAGTGTTTTGCCTGGAGACAAGGAGGCTCCAGGGGAGACCTTATCACTCTCTACAGCTCCCTGACAGGAGGGTGCAGCCAGGTGGGGTTGGGCTCCGCTCCCAGACAACCAGTGACAGGACAAGAGGCCATAGCCTCAAGGGTGCATTGAGGGGAGGTTCAGCTTGGACATCAGGAGGAATTTCTTCATGGTAAAGGCTGTTAAACATTGGAATGAGGCCCAAGGAGGTGGCGGAGTCACCATCCCTGGAGGTGTTCAAGAAATGACTGGATGTGGCACTCAGGGATCAGTCAAAGGTTGGACTCAATAATCTTAGAGGTCTTTTCCAGCCTGAATGATTATGTGATTCTGTATTCCTCACAGTGCTTCCTAAGAGATCAGCTTTGGCAGTGTGCTGTTCCTGTGTGCAGGATGTCTGTTGGGATGTACTTTTGTGCAGTTCTTTCTGGCAGGCTCAAGGGAAAGGGGTCAGGTGTCTTCTCTCATAAGCTGTGTCTCCCTCCATCTGTAGCTGTTCCCATTTACACAAGGAGCTCAGTCCTGAGGTAGGACACACCATGAGTGTTTCCAAGTAAATACAGTCCTGACACCCAAAGAAACACCAGACACACAACAGCAGGCAGATAGCAATCTTCCAGCTGCTGCCCTCCCTGCCACTCAGTCAGCAGCTATTTTCCATTGTCACCAAGACCTCTCCTCTCCTCTCCTCTCCTCTCCTCTCCTCT